>JAHWXV010203308.1:0-15447 GCA_024586415.1 Phrixothrix hirtus | reverse complement strand
TAAAAAAAATACGTGTCTTTTATTTTTTGATGTTCTACAACATATCAAAAAATCAATGACATCGGTGAGTTCGGGTTGGGGCCCTTTCCTTGTAAGTGTATACGGATTCAGTCTTCAGGAAGAGTTTCGGAAATGGAATGCCTTTTCATCTTGAAAGTAGTCTATTTTGAATTTAGATGCATTTATTCGGCGAATATTGTTATTACTTCCTCTTTGTCTTTGTAGGTACACTTTTATACTTTATCTAATCATTCCGACTGGCTTTACCTAATTTGATAGCACACAATATAACACACATTTTAATATAAAATGGATTTGCTTAATTTGCCTAACATTTCTTAATATTTAACAATTGGACTACTGCATTTGAATTACTTCATTCTAATATTTACAGGTTGTAAAACTTAATTTTCAAAATGTTCTTAACATATTAATAACTCGTAATATGAATAGCGTTGATTTCTTTTATAAAATTTGTCTGTGATGACGCTGCTAATATTTTTATCGATAGTAATATGCAACAAATCTTTATTTAACAAGAGTATACTGAAACTTGTTTGATGGAAGTTCGTGACGTATGACAAAGGAGCAATAGTAGTTTTTTGTATATCATTAACTCAGAATTTTAGGTACACAGGAAGTATAAGATAAATTTGGTTCCATTCGTCGTCAAAAAAGACTATGAAAAAATTGTCAATTATTGAAAATAAATATTTCAAGCCACAATCACGAAAAAAGTACGGTATCAAACATTTAACTTTAATACTTTATTATGTGAAGTACTTCTGTACAGTGCCGTACGTCGACGTGTATTCAACACAATGGGTGCCATTTTAAAAAAGGCGGTCGAAAGCGAACTTTTTCCCTTCACAAAATGCCTAGGGGTTATCATAGCTTGTTTCACACGCAGTTGTAATAATGCATGGATGATGCTGCTTATATACATTTGGTAGATTTCTTTCCTTTGATTTAAAAATATCAGTTTACTTATTTGGTCATCTACAAACAGACGTCTAGTATAAGAAGAAAAGCTTTCATATCCAGAGTCAAAATAAGAAAAACGGCTTCTAAGAGCGAACCGTAACAACGTTTCGTCCACCAAAAATGCAGTATCAGCTGATTTCAATATAAATTCTCGTTCTACTTCGCTCATTGCTTGAGGTTTCATCTCTGATTTGGTTAACAAGTAGAGTTTCTGCTGATGAATCCCTTTACAAAAGTGGACGAAACATTCAAAATTTGATATGGTTCGTTCCCAAAAGTTGTTTTTCTTTCAATGAAGTCCAATGTAAAAACCTCAAATACAATAACTAAACGTAGATTCTTCTAAAATCTAATTTTCGCAACGCTTTTTAAGGTTTAACGAAATTCCTCTTTTCACCTTAACATTTTACTTCGTTATTTTGATTTGTTGACTTGGTAAAACCGTAACCCACCTCTTCAATTTTATATTAACTTTCGGAGAAGAAATGCCCAAAGCAGTAAAAAGAAAATGACTTACGCTTTAAAAGCTTCATGGGGAAATTCAGGAAATAATTTAGCTGAAATTTCCTTTAATGTGGTCGTGATGTATTGAAAAGTGTGTTGAAAATTGCTTTCCATTTCTGTTTACATTTTAAACTACATTTCCAGCTATACTCTTTTTTACCCCATAACTTTAAAACTAGGAATATTTTCTATTGTCTAATTTCACATTTTACTTCAATTTCAAAAATAATTTAAAGTTATGGCTCATTTTTAAATTTCAAATAAACCGCGATGTGATACTCAAAAATAAATTAAAACTGAAGTAATCATTGTTAAATTATGGTATTAAGAAGGAAAAAATATGGTTTATACTTGTTTATTGTAAAATCTAGTTTAAAGAGCTTGTTTTACGATAGCAAAGCTTAAAATATTACAAAATGAACATGATTTAGCGATACAACCTAAGTTCAAAAACTTTTGGAGGTAGTTGATAAAAGGGGTTAAATGGAGTTGCAATAAAAATGTTGTTTAGGTCTCGTGAAAGAATGTATTCAAATGTACAGTGGCATTTCAGTAACTATTTGCTGCATTCCAGGCCATAAGCTAAAGAAAAGGCAGGTACCACTAGGCAAACAGCTGCCCCCAACATTGGCTTACTTTACTCCCTTATAAAATCCACCATTGGGACCGACCTGTTTTTAAGGTACAAACAATGGTGGGATAAACATACCTTTAGACAGGCTAAAGTTCTAATTTTAGGTCCAGCGTCTAAACAAACTTAGTTCCTACTTTCGCTAAGCAGGAAAGTAATCTTAGCTTATACTGGCCTCCTAACAGGCCATAGCTTCAATAAACACTTAACCACAATTAGTGTCCAGCAGAATCCTCTGTAGGAAGCGTAATGAGGACGATGAAATATTATTTCATCTATTATATAATTGCCCAACTTTGGGCAATGTCCGGCACTGTATTTCTGGATGACAATTCCCTGAACCCAATAAAATCTTAAATGGCCCCCATCCAAGATACTGAGGTTTCTGAAAATCTCAGGACTTCAGGGATAGTTAAATGGGCAGTTGATAGAATAGGTCTAACAGGTCTGAGTGCCAGTTCGTCAACCGAACCTGCCCTACAATAATAACAGCAACAACAGTAGCATTTCCTTTTGGAGTGATTTTATAAACAAGTCGTGGAGAGGCATGTGCATAACAAACTTCCTTGGTTTCTTACCGACATCGCGTGCGTATATGTCGGAATGTAGGTTTAGTACTTACACGCAATAGGCAGGTGAACCAAGTTTTAACTTTAATCAAAATTAGTTAAATTATACACATAAAGATTCACTGCGATGATTAAAAAGAATTTTAAAAATTCTATTAGCATGTTTAAAAGAATAAATGATTATCTGCACCCTCTATAAAAATAGAACAGTATTTATACATCTGCATAAGCTAACACAACGGAAGTTTTCAATTCAGTTGCTTGTTAAGTTCTGTATCAATCAGCGCAAATCAAATAAAGTAACGTGTTTAATATGTCTTCCAAAAAGTAATATTTTGTGCAAGGATGTACAAATACAGATATTAAAACGCTGCTTCAAATATTTGTAACCGTACCGACGCGATGGTAGAAAAAAGATGTCGTCACCTAATGTATTTCATATTCTAATTTAAATGAGTGCAATTGGCATTAGTAAATCTTTTAAAGTTTATTGTCATTTAAGAGTAAACATAAAAATATTATCAGTGAATTTTAAATTAAATAAACTGAAATAAACTTTATTGTTAACAATAGGTATTACCAATAAAAAAGAATGGAATAAACAGAACATCTGTTTTCATCTTACAAAATACAACACTGTAAAAATGTTTGCATAAGGAAAGCAAAGTTAGTGTGGAATTTTATAAAAATCGCCAAACTTCTTTTATTGTTATATAATACCTGTGATTGCAACTGAAATGTTTCATTATGACGCGGACATATTAAAAAGCAATATGCAGCATAAAATATGTTAGGAAAAATTTTATATAATCATAAAATTAAACAATTCCATCTACACTGGCATAAGAAATAAAATAAACTGTCTACAAAATTTCTTAAAATTGCACTAAATTAGGATATCAAAGATTAAATTCAAAAAATTAATTTTGGCTGTACATTTCAAATATTTCAATTTATTGAAATATAAATTAAACGTAGGGCGCATTAAAATTTTGTTATATATTAATCAAATAATTTACAGTAAATTTTTCTTGGCAATAAAAACTGGCTTCTCATTACTCAGGCCAATTCAAAATACTTGGGTAAAGATGGATATAGAATTATATTAGTTCGTTTATAGTTCCAACATGTTTCTTAGGTGTTGCATCTGTTTTTGTTATTTAAAAGATGTGAATTACTACATCTGAAAAACTTATTAGTTTTATTTTTGTAGCACTGTGCAACAAAATATTTGCATAACAGCATAGACACACTGACTTAATAATTATTAAAATTTTAAACAAGTTTTTTAAAATATTTCTTAGAGCCCGTCTAAATATTTATAAAACTATACGACACTAGTCTTCAACGCTTTTACAGAACTTCTTTAATTACTAAATTATTTTATAAGCTGTGCCCATTTTAGGCTTATAAATGCTGTAAGGTGTTGGAAATGTTCTTGAAGGGACATATTGTTTTATAACATTTGTTGTATAAATGTTTTTTTGGCGTTTATAAAACTATTAAGTGCTAGTTTTGTAGTAACTGGAAATTTTGAAGTTGGTCAATTCATTGTATAGAAAGTGGTTGACGTTTTGCCTTCTAACATTTTATTATCAATCCAATTAAGAGGCACAATCTATAGTACTAATCATTTTATTAATTTAGAACGAAAAGGAAAAGGCTTAACTTCACGATTTTATGTTTTTTAATTAATTGTCAAATTTAAATCAACGCCTGCGCAGTTTGGTAAGTTCTTACATTAATTTTATAAATTTTCTCACTCATAATTGTCAAATTTAAATCAGTGCCTGAGCAGTTTGGTAAGTTCTCACATTAATTTTATAAATTTTCTTACTCATAACATTTACGTATCTTTTAGATCTTATGCAGTTACTACCTTTATACTCATTGTAAATAAAAGTTTTGCGATAGATTGGCATATTGTCTTTTATAAACCTGTCACTTTTTACCCACTGTCACTTGTACATTTTTTCCTAGGGAAAAATATATTCGAGCCCCTAGAGATAAAATGTGTCTAGATTTCTAGTTTTGATTTATTTAAAACATTATTCACTTATCCGTAATTTAAAAATCGCCAAGGCTTTGCCTCCTATTTTAAATTTAATTTGGCTTAACTATTACAACTCCTTTTAATACTTGATAGCAATTATAGAATAGTATATTATGCAACAAGTGGAAGAAGTTGCATTTCAACTGCGAGATAGTTTTGGTTTACCACGAGCGAGATGGCGAAGCCATCGAGCGAGTGAAAAAATGTTCGAGCAGTTGGAATGCATTCTTCCACGTGTTGCATATACTATTTTTTCTACGAAGTTTTGGAATAAACTGAAAATAGAACTATATTGTGTAAACAGCACCATATACGAATTACGCTTTGACATTTCAATTATGTTTTAAGGTAACGTTGATTTTTATAGAGGTATATATTATGGCATGCTATTTTGTAATGCGTGTATTTATAACAATTGATAGTCGTCAGTTTCAACCACACTAGCTATTGAAATGCAATTTCAATCACTGTAGCTATTGAAATTGAATTTCAACCACTACAATGGATGTGTAAATAACATATTTCAATATTAACGAGTATAAAAAATATTGTTTTAGACAAGTCAAAAGTCACTTTCAGGGTTCAATGTGAACTCCACTCTAATAGCTGCAATTCGACAAGCGAGATTCTAATTGGTACAACATCCATCAGGTGTTCCAGATTTAGCCTTCCACTATTATCGACTGTTTCAAAATTGAAAGAGCATTTGCATAAAAAGAGTAATGTATTAATTTACAAAGCTCGGGTAAACTTTTTTTGTGAAGCTGTTAAAATGTAACATCACTGGAATAAGCGTAGCAGAGTTAAAAGAAATTATTTCCGCTAAAAAATTTAATGTGGGTTTGAACTCGTGTATTTCCGTTTTAGAGGCAAACATTTTAATGACTTCTTCAGTGAGGCCGACTTATGTTTATTAAATTTAGTAGTAAGTATTACAAATTAAGTCGCAACAAAGCTGCCGCAAACAGTGTATACGTACAACTTTGCCTTGGTAAATTTAATTTCCATTGACAATTTAAATGCCGTTAAGTACAACGTACAAGTAAGACATTATAATGCAAACTTTCTACAATATATCCATTTTCAATATTTTTAAATCGATATTAGAACATGTGATTGACAATTTAATTAAATTCTCAAATACTTTGCCTCCGATAGCGATGATTGCGGAACGTCCCCAATGGCAAGTGGCTAATGTTCAATAGATAAGTACATTTCTCATATGTACGTATTATTGAATATTTCCTGGTAGCAATTTTAAGTCATTAAATTCCCTTGTTGCGTTAATTTTACTAACAAATATTGCTTAGTATGTAATTGCATAACATTTAATTTATGACTATGTGGATATATAAACTAGTATATCGCAAGCGTAACACACGCCTTTCCTTTGAAAAATGTAATTATAGTTTTCTTTAATGTTGCATTAAAACTTTCTACTATTATAATCTCAAAGATGACAAGTACACCGCTTTAGGTTGATTGTATTCTGTCAATTGTTCTATGCCACATAAATTTACTTGATTGATCGTTTTTCAAACTTGTTTCTTATTGAAAACGTGAGAATTGCTAAACTGTACAATGTAATTCAGTATTCTAACTGTGTAACATAAATTTTGTTAAATGGGTTACACTTTTTGCTTTTGATTCATAAAAGAGTTATATAATATCGCAGTTTCGAAGGAAAAGTAATAATTTTTGCCTTAGTGGTACTTATTGATTTTAGTTATAATACACATTATGCCGTTTCTGTGCTATTTCTTTCAGCATATATCTAATTTATAAAAATTAATTCAAATAAGTAAACATTAAAAATATTTAGAAAGTACCTATCTCAAATTTGCATAAAGTTGAAACTATAGAATAATATACCCATATTATCTTTTTCTAAGAAGGTCAATATGCAGAATATTTAAAAACTTTGCTGTCGTAACCAAGTTCATGGTATTACGATATTAATCTAGTATTTAAGGTACATCTGTACCAAAATCCAGCTCGTGCTGCGAATAAAAATGTTTAAATCAACATCTACACTCCTACCGAAGGCCCAAGTCACAAACACACATTAAACAGTAGGTAAATGTTATTTTTTTTAGCCAATTCGATTTATTATGCAATAAATTATCTATAAAAGTTTAATTAGTCACAAAAAATAATAAAACCTTAATTACGTCTTTATTATATAAGGTGTTATTAAATTAATTAATTAACTTATTTCTATATTGATCTAACCTTAAGATATTAGTATACTGTTTAGTTCCCTAAACTTTCATATTTGGTATTAAATAAATTTAATAAGATATTCTGATTTCGTAAAGTATTGCTACATACACATATTTACATATAAATAATGCTTGAGCAATATCCATATTTTTTTGGTCTGTTCCTGTATTATTTTCTAATTTTTGCTATACATTTACTCAGGTGAAAATTTAAAGTTTTAGGGCTAGTATTTAAATATTTGTGAAAGTTGATTTTGAAGACATTCTTTAAATATTATTAATCAAAATTAAGGGAAATACTCACACCCCAAAGAAAACAACAATCACAAGTTCAAAAACTAGTTGACATATGCTTATCAAAAAATCCATTCCACTATACTAACATCAGCAATTTCAAAAAAGGAAACCTGGGTATTTACCATTTTACCTAAATTACAGTTTCATTCATTATATTTAATTCTATAATTCTAAAGCGTTTAACTTCATAAAAATCGGTCAGTGTAATTTCCAGAGAATAGTAAAACAGAGTTTTTTCAAAAAGTAGTGGGCAAATTTGTATTAACTTAACAAGTAATGTATTACACAATATTATACATCAGAATAAATTTTTTTGGGTTTTTTGAATATTCCGCTTCGATATGTCTGAGTCAGCTTTAGGGTACTGATTGATTTTATTAAATGTCCGTACGAGTACATCGATATTAAATGTTATAAAGTTATGTGGGTTCAAATACATATATGAATACCAAAGTGTTAAAATCATAATGTATATAATTTATACCAAAATCTAAATTTGAGGTTAATTGCTGCTAAAATAAAAATAATGATTAATTAGTAAAGAACAAGTCTTTTCAAAAAACGAAAAATCTAAAAAGTTAATAAAGACTTTAAATTAATTCAATAACTGAATAATAAATATCTGAAGCTAAATATTCAAACAAACACAACGTTTCGAATAAAATATCTATGTCGTTATCTACACAATAAAGTGATGGAAATAAATAAATATGTATCGTAATAGATTTGGTGCCTTTGATATTACGACTACTCTTGGAAGTATTTGGTGTACTGATTCTAAAAATGGCATCAATTTTGTCATATCAGTTGTAATTTCTGAGGTAAAGCGCAATCATCTTATTTTATCAAAGGAATTTCTTCTTACAAATAAGTTATTTTTCAATATTGGCTAGATTAGCACAACATTCTACAAAAACCTTATAGAAAAGTGGTTAGGGCAGTCAATGTAAATATAGTAATTATCCAATAAATAAATTGAAAATTGTTTTATCATTAACCCATTTTTGGCTAAGTTAGTACAAATTTCCATTGAAACTTATTAAAGAGGTAGTTAGGGTAATAAGAAATAATAAAGTGCCTAGTAAATACTTAAATATTGTTAGCTACATCGGAGTTATAAAAGCAACCTAAAATTTACAAGAATCTCACATCACTATAACTCATTCTGTGAGTACCTATTCCAGATAGTTTCTCGTTGTTTGTGATGTATACCTATATTTTGTGAAAATTGAGTCTTCCTTACGAAGAAGCCGCGTGAACGATCTGAATGCCTTTTATTATATCTATGGCGTATAAAGGTTGAGGGTAAGTAGGAAAGATTTTTACAGTTTGTTAAGAGGTTATATTTTGCTTACGTTGATCTCCTACTTGGAGCCCAAGATATGCCCTAGGCTTCGGGCAAACTTTGCGTGCAGCATTTGCAACAGTAAGCAAATGGAAAGATTAAATTCCTGAAATTCGGAGTATCGATGCTTTGGAGCGAACCAAAAAACCATCATAATGGTTGTAAATGGGTATGTGGATGTAAACAATAAATTCAACTGAAGTAATGTTATAGATCACATAGCATAACAGTCCTGATCAAGCACTTACGGCTAATGATATTGAACATCACAAAGTTGGAGAAGCTGTGAGCAGTGAGCTTATGGTAACTTCATGAAGTCCCAAATGCTGTAAGGAACGTGAATTGAAAGACCTCAAAAGGGGATTGAAGCTATCAAAGAGCTCTGTTAAAAAACTGGCTTTTAAGTTGAATGAAATGAATATAAAGTAAAGAAACGTATTTGCTATCTTTCTTCTCTGGCGGCAGTGGTCTAGTGTTCTGCAATAATATCAGAGGCCTTCTGAAGAATATGTGTCTATTATAATGCATACCAAATGAATTGCGACCTTTCATTGACAGCTCCAGACGAAGTTTAAAGTGTATTCTTTTACGCGATGACATATATAGATCAATCGTAATTGGCCATCTACCAGTATGAAAGAAGAGTATGAGACGGATTAAGTATCAGAAAAATGTGTAGTCTTAAAGAAGATTAACTTTCTCTTTGATACACCAAAATGGGACAGAAGAACCAAAGATGACCATTAGATAAAGGAAGAATGAGCTTTGAGGAAAGATATGGTAGTTGGAGTACAAAATGTCATCAACAAATATTTGGTTGGCAAAAACATTATGCTGCTACAATTGTATAATAAGCTTGGCCTATTGAAGTAATTTGTAGAGAATTTTAGGCAAAGTAGGATTTGTTTTGGTTATTTATTACATACATTTTCAAGATTGAGCACAAATAAATTAAAATCAGAAATTTTTGAGTATTCCGCAGATAATAAAGCTTACAAAGAATCAACATTTTCTGGTTGGTCTTGGCTTGTTCTAGTTGTCGAATCTGAAAACCATAAAACAGACAACTACACTTCAGGTCATATTTTACAATTTTGTAGTTTAAGCGGCGAGCAAAGTAAAAATTTCACCTGGATATAAAAACCATGGGTGAGAGATGCCGAGAAATCCAAATTATGGCAATTTATTGCTGAAAAATTTAACTCTAAATAAACCTGCAGTAGATCCTTCGGATGTATCGAAAAGTGATCATTTTATATGCTCTTAACTTAAGATATATTATCCTGGTAATATGTGATGCTTTTTAGTAAGTTCAATATATATGTATGTATATATTATACATTAAAATTAAGTATCCTATTCAGCATTAAGTACTAAGCAAACCATTAAAATAATCTTTTTCCGATCGACCTCCGTGTCCGAGATATTCTTGCTCAATATTTCTAGAAAAGATTTTTTTCTTCATCAAACATAAGACTTAACATGGAAAAAACTTTATTTTAAGGAACATTAACATGAATTGAAAGCACCAGCAAAAGTTAGTAATTTAAATTATTATAATATGAGTTTAAAAAGGTGATCGCGTGCTTTAATACTAGTCTGACATTGCAAAACAATGTAATTGCACACTTGCCAAATTTTAAGTGTTTTAAATTACTAATACAATATTCATGATTCTGCCTTACAATTACTCTTAGTTATTAATTTCCTATCAATGGACTAATTGTTGTCTATGACTACAATAGTAAAGATTTAGAGGATTGAGTTCTAGAGACCTCACAGATCATAGTATTCCGTAGAACTATTGTAATGAAACTAGCTAATTGTTTAAAAGTCTTTATTTATATTTACAAAATTAGAATTATTTAATTACACGTATTTGACTTAAATATATATTGTACAGTATACTAATAATGAAAGTTTATATTTCTATTTATTTATTACCTTTTGACATAGCCAGAATTTTTACAAATATAAGCTATAGGGACAAACTGCTGTTTATATAGAAAGGAGAAATTTTGGAAATACTTTAGATTAGTAAATAATAATATTAGTCATACTGATGATGTAATAAATTCCAATACCTTGACTCATTGCTGCGACCTTTAATTTATTTAGATATCAGTTATAGTAATGAGGCATTCGTGATACATCATTTCATTTCAGTTTTAAGAAACCTTTTAGGAAATTTTTATTATTTCTAATATTGTTACACTATTATTGAGGTATGCTACTTGCCTTTCCACATATGACGGTGCATCATCAGGTTGATACCGCATTTTATTTCATGAAATAAGACGAACATCTTCCAGAAGACATAAAGGGTATTTTGTAAAAATTCTAAGTAAGAATCTCAACTTAGACGATTTGATAAAATTTTAATCGGTAATATTCGTATATTTCCGGTGAAAAGAATCCTCCATGTGTAATTGAAAGTCTATGCGCGTGTGGATTTTGCATGACCAAAAATATTCAATATAACAATTGTTTATGTCATCTCGGGTACATCAGGTTTCACCGACCATAACACTGAATTGGTCAAATTTGGATTTCACCTATATTTAGTAGCTAGACAGCGCAATCCGCTGTACCTCATCTGCTGGATGTAAAGTATAAGATTTCTGATAGCGGTAAAGGTATAGAACTTGATTTAAAGCTGTTCAAATGAAACTCTGGGTCATTTATAAATGTGTTGTAATTTTTGGTACGTTACGTACTGCATCAGTCACTTCTTCTTCTGTCTCTGCAACTTTATGTTATTGCGTTCTACGGCGATCACAAATACCAAATTCACTCATTCACTTGGTCTTCGAACTTTAGAAAGCTTAACTGATACTCGCGACATATTTTTAAAGCAATACCGTTACAAAAGCTGTGTACAAAAATAATATTATTATTAAACTACATGTTGCTTAAAGCACTTAATAACAGTCGGATAAAAGTGATAAAAAGTAAACAAATCAATTACTTTGATTCTAAATAACAATCGGATACAAGTGACAAGTAAGCAATAAACAAAGTGATTCTCTTTATTCCGGCGTCAAGAAAATAATAAATAAAGCATTTACTTTGATCTTAAATATAGTTGGATACTTGCATGTACAATGTATTGCCGGGCTTTTGTTTAAGATTTAAAAGCCTTTTCCAAAAACTTTGAACTAAAATATTTCGGACAAGAAGGCCGATTGGAAAAAATGTTACATTACTTTTTTGCTTCCAGTTTAATGCTGAAGAGAACACGATGATTTATCTTTTGCCTTCAGTTGGGAATCACTTTACATAATAAATTATTATATAAGCAAGTATCTATTTATATTACAAATAATAGATGCAGTTGAATTGGTTGATGCCATTACTTTGAAAAAGCACGCCAAGAATTATTTCAACTTTTAAGATATCAAAATATGAGTTGTTCAGTGTAGTTATTGCACATAGTTTCATCCATTTATGGACATCAATAGTTCTCATTCTTAATTCAATCTCATTTAACTTGTACTGTAAGCACTGTGCATATTAAAATGTAACCATTGTTCATAGTATAATGTAAATGGGTTAAAAAAGAGAATGTTTTCTGAATTCTAAACTAAGGACATGTAGTTAAACTTAAGCATCGAGGTGCAATAAAATTCTTAACTTTGGAAGGTCATGGACCAAAAATTCTACATGAAGGGATATTGAAAGTGTGTGGTGTCAACATACCAAGCCTGTGCCAAATAAAGTACTGGTAACGTACTGGTCGATCATCAGTCGAAGACGATCCAAGGCTATACAGATAAAAACTGCGACGAATCCTGAAATGCGATTCTTGGAAACCAATGCTTGAAGATAGCGGAGATCGATGTAGCGTTAAAGATATGTGAACCAAGGGTCCTCCACATTTTGCTTGAAAACGTTGGAATGAGCAAGATGTCAACCAGATGAGTTCTAAGACTTTTTACTCCTGAACTGAAAAATTATCCTCTAAAAATTCTTCAAAATATTTTGATATAGCTGAAAAAAAGACGGTAGGAGACGAAACCTGGATCCACAAAAGTTCGATTAGAAGCGTCTTAAATAAGCTTACGGAGACGATTTTCTGGGATCACCTAGGAGTTTTTTTAATTAAACAATTACTGACCGTTCCTATTCTATCACGCTTGGGAAACTACATCACCCGATACAGAAAAAGCATCTTAAGTTATCGAAGAACAGGGCTCCGAATCTTCGCCTCATTGCAAGAATGCACAAGACCAAATCTGTACAAAACTTTTATGCAAAAATGAAAATTGATTGAGCGTTGAAATGATTATTTGTTCCTAAACTTAAAGAAAGGCCGATGATGTCACGATCTTTCTTCTTACGTCAGCGAGATATCCGCAACCATTTTGTAAACAGAAGAAAGGCTTCTATTCTAAAGGAATATTGAAACTCCTAAAAAATGCAAAACGGTTGGTCAGACTCGACCAATAATTTTTTGCGTTTAAGATTATCTAAATAAAGCCAGTCGTCCAAATCAGTATTTATAAATTCTAATTAATAAAGAAAACTCTCCGTAAGTTTTATAAACTTTTGAGTGACCATCTGTGACTGTTTCCTTCTTATGAAATAAATATGAGTAACAAGTCCTGCTTTTGAAAATGAGATTGTGTGCGTGCCTGTTGCTTGAACTCTACTAAATATCAAGGATAATTATTAAACATATGAAAACTGGTACCTGTACTTCAGATTCATTGTTAATATTGCCGCTTTACTGTATCATTTACCATTGTTAAAATTTATCCCCTAAAATTTATAATCAGGGTGTCAGAAAGTGCCCTCGCTCTCGGTGGAAAATATTACAAGCATATTAAAATTTCGCTACTTGTCAAAACCAAGTATAGGATAAAACTATTTTAAATATACGTTTTCATCAATTTTTGGTAATAACATACTAATAATTAAGAAAACCTAATAATAAATTTAGAAAAAAGTTATAACATTAAATTAATCCTGTAAACAACGCCATACAGCTTTAAAACCTTTGTTCCTAAAATTTATATTCCAGGAATTCTTGGGTTAATCAATCTGTTTTCTTGAGACAGTAATTGTCCAAGATATGTTTTGCAATTGATTTAACTATCACTACATTTTTATAAATTAAGCACACCATGAGTGCATATCCCATATTTCCTTTGTAAACTTAAAAATTAATTCATTAAAATATTATAGGCAGGCCAATTCTTGGCTCTTACATAGTCCAGATGTTTTATGAACAGATAATAGTTGATAATGGAGTAAATTAGTGCGCATCCTAAAAGTTTTGTTTTTGAAAGTTTAGCGCTCCACGCACAGAGGCATAAGGAAGGAATAAGGTATATTATGGTTATCTCAATTTCCATCTAAGGGGGCGGGCTTCTGTAAATGTAACTGAGACCCTTCTTCAATGAAGAATGGGAAGGCAGATTATGGAAGGAGAACCGGAAGTAGCAGAGCAAATTTCTCTGCCGACTCAGGCAACCACTCAAAACTATAAAAAATGCAAACGGCTCCGAGGGTCGAACCCAGGACCACCAGAAAATTAGATTGGAGCGTTAACCACTATATTACCCTAGATCAGTTAGTGCACACCACGTTGGCGCAACGGTACAAGCAAAACACTTTTCATACAAGTAAAGTATAAGGTATTTAGATGAATATTCAAATGAACTATTTAATTACGTGGAAAATTCAAATAGCAGTCCATCTGGGTATGCAACAAAGGACACAGGATATAATGTTCTCCTATTCCAACACATTTGTGCCATTTTTCTGCAACTGTAACTATGGTTATTTTACTAAAACATTGTTCGACGGAGTTTCACTTGTCTAATCTAAACCGCCAACCCCAGACGCGTTTCTCAAATTTACAAACAAATAACAATCCGATGGTGTTAAATCACGACTATATGAGAACTCCGATTACAGGCGGACCTCATTGCCAAGTAAGGAAATATCGTTTTCAAAGAATCGAAAGTAATTGTAGACCCTCATTTTATTTATTATCAAAAATACCAATTCCATGTCCCAAAAAACTGTCGTCAGCAATTCCCTTGTTGAAGACTAAGCTCGATATTTTTTGAGGGTGGGCTTCCCATATAGACCATGCCTAAAATTCAGTTTAACCTTGGTTTCCCTTTGATGTACCTAAGTGTCATCAGAAAGAGACCTGACGTCTTCTTGCAAACAAATTTTGTTGGCAATTTCCTATGCCGCATCTTTCCAGGCATAAGCACACCTTCATGGTATCTTCTTCATGTTCAGTTCGTTGTTCGTTATTCTAAATGCTTCTATTAGATATCTCCAACTTGGATATGTCCAAATACCATGACTTCGAGTTATCTTTGGTGGATTTTTTACCCCATTTAAATAGTTTAGACAAAAATTTAAATTTAGGACTTGCAAAGATTCGTTGATATTCAAGCTTTAACCTATGGTAACAAATTCGTTTAACAAAAACTAATTAATAGAATCAGACGTAATTACTCAAGCACCGTGACAAAGCATGTTCAGTTCAGAAAATTAAACAGTGGTCTCCCACAAGGTTCTGTGTTGGCGCCAATTCTTTCCAATTTGTACATAAGTGATATATCTGAAACAAAAGGACATAAATTCATTTATGCAGATAACATAGCTTTATTTGCACAAAAACTAAATTTCAAGGATATTGAAATGGAGCTTAACGAAGATTTGAAAGTTCTATGTGGATATTTCAAGAAATGGCGTCTTTGCCCTAGTACCAAAAAACCTGTAGTTACTTGTTTTCATTTAAACAATCATCAAAAGGATCGTATCTTAAAAATCCAAATGAATGATAATTTGATAGAACATAAATTTAATCCAACATA
>JAHWXV010203273.1:0-23615 GCA_024586415.1 Phrixothrix hirtus | reverse complement strand
TTCTTTATCTCTAATAAAATTATCAATTTTTAAGAATTCATTTATATCATATTTACAGTCAATTCTATTTAATCATCTAATAAATAATTTTGTTTAATTTTTATGAATTTAATCTTCATTTATTTGAATCCTTCTGTTTATTTATCAGATGCTTTAATCTTATTTTTACCTATTTAATTACATCCTACTAATTAATGAAGTATTTATTTCTTAACGAGTCGGTAGATTACCTTTATTAAATTTGGTTATTATTAGTTTCTTTTAATTTTCTTTGCAGAAATTTTGTAAAAGGAACTAATAATACAGTGATCTGACGATTCGTTACAAGTTGCGATAATTAAATATTTTGCTGTCAGTTGATAAGATGATATTTAACTTGGATACAAAGTTATGTTTTGCTGACTAGTATTTATTCAAAGTCAGTTGTTCATATATATCTATGCACAGGCATATCTAATTTATAAAATAAAATGTTCTGACTTAAGTATCCACAAGCCTCATGCGTCTAATGAAAAAAACTCGCTATTGAAAATGTGTATCGAAAACAGTATCTATTCTTACTTATATTTGCAGTTAATGCTATATATTCGAGTAACTTCCGCGAAAATATGACAAATAGCATTAGAAGCAAGTCATTCAATGCAATTTTTTATAGTCAAAATAAGGCAATATGGATCGTAGCACCTCAATTTGTTTCAAAATGGAAACCAAATCTATATGTAAATGTTATTTTAAGCTATATCGAAGTATTTTGTCATTAATTTCATATAATTTGAGGATTCTGGGTACAATGGTGTACTATAAATTGATGTTCTGTATAAATTTAAGTTGTTATTGCACAATTTTTAAAAATCGCAAAAATTCAAGCTATTTTTCCGTCTTTCATAGGCAACCTTAAATAAATATAGTAATTTCGTTCAAATTAAAACTCACAAATACGACTAAGCACGCGAAAGTATAAAGTATAGTGTTCTTGAAGATACAAGTCAGCTATTTTGAAGGTATGGCATTACATTCTTTATATACTAGGCGATAAAGATATTAATGGTTGAAGTATCCCAATGTCTTACTATTATTTAGTTAAAATCTAAACTTTGTAGCTTTAAAACTTGGCATTAAAAATGCCCAAGTCCTAAGAGGGTTTCACGCTTTTACATGATAACAGAATACCTAGGACAGTTTGGCAAAATGAAGCTGCTAGTGTTATACAGTATATAAATTTTCTCATTATGCTTTCTCCAGATAGACATATCTATTAACAAGCCAAAAATCCTTAAAAAAATGTTCAGTAAAGATTGATGCAAGTGAGGCTAAAGCTTTAGTTGTGTAAACGAAGTGAAAAGTAAGTATTTTGGAATGGAGATGAGCCTATAACCGTGATTCTACCAAAGTCAATTGCCTATTGCAGCATTTCAAGCAAATTATATTTGTGGACGAGGTGCTTAAGTAGAGAATATATCATCGATACCAATACTAGGTAATTGCGGATGAGTAAAAATAAGCAAGGAATGGACTACATTGTGCATAATAATTTCCTCAATTAGCGCTACTTGTCGAGAATTAGATCAATGTAGGAAACCATTAGGGATGTGAGTCTTTAATATGTTATCGGTTCCGTGCACTCTTACTTGTGAGCAGTGCAGCAGTGAAATATTTTATTAAATAGGTATTATTTTAGAATATTTATATTTAATATTTTGTTTTTATTAACATTTATAAAAATATATTTTAAGGCACTTAATCTTTGCCATAAGGAGTCCCTGTTGAAGTAAGATAATTGTTTGTAAATAAACAAATTGTATGTAATAACACTTGTTTATAGAAAAAATTGTAAAATAAGGGTTTTTTACGCGTAGTAAAAATCATCAAAAGGTCTCTGATTAGTCAAAGTATGACATATACTATCTTTTGCAATTGAAAAATTACCGTTGTCCACTTATTAAATTAAATGTATTAAAAAAGCAGTTTTTTCTCTAGCTGTCTTAAAAGACATTCATTTTGTTATTATATTTTATCTTTAGTTTTCCATTTCTTTATTGCTAGCAATTAAATGTTAATCAACAAAGCAACACACTAAATCCAAAGAATAAAGATACCTAGCTACTACAAAAAGGTAAACGAAATAGTTGAAAATCGTATCTATATCTATGTCTGGGGTATTCCAAATACGAGAACTGCAGAATATTTACAGAATATAAAACAGTGCTTTCCGACAGCGCATTATACAATCCAGAAGGTCTATAATCTGTCATAGCGGTAGCATATACTTTTATTTATTGTTACAACAATGTCTTAGTAACCAGTGCACAGTTCTCTTTAGCAACGTATTATTATAAACTTTCTCTATAAAAAAAACGTTAAATCAACTGAAATTTTGTTAAGACTTCGTCAAAGGTTGGAGAAGATTCCTTTTCATGAACCCAAGTATGTTACTGATGTAATATCTTCCGAGAAAGACGAGAACCCATTGACAATTTAACACATTTAAGACGTGTACGAACTAAAAATTGCCGGGTTTTCATACGTGATATGGAAGAAACATTATAAATATTTGTGCTTGATTCCAAAACTTCTTAGCATGGAACAAAAATATCAAAGGGTTTAAGTATCAATGTAACTACTAAACTAGTTTCATCAAGAAGGAAAACTTTTCTACGAAAGGTAATCACCTTTGATAAGACCTGGGTGTACTACTTTATTTCAGAGCCTATGAAGTTAAGCACAGAATGATGATGCAAAACATTATGTAGGCTGAAAAAAGGCAAAAGTGGTTTCTTCAGCAAGAAAAGCTATGGTTACAGCACTTTGGAACATAAAAGGTTTATTATCATAATGCTATACGATTAGTGTCCCTTGCTGCTTTCAGTTCTCGGTGGAAAAGGTGATTATCTTCCATGATTTTGCCAGGCCAAATATTGCTCAATTAACTCAAGAAGTTCTTAGAAAATGGACTGAGAAATCTTTTCCTGCTCTCCATATAGATCAGCCTTGCTATTTTTATATTAGATTTGAATATAATACTGACGTTGCATATTTTTAAAACTGCATGTGCATGAAACCAAAAACGTTTTATACTGAAGGCATACTAATGCTCCCAAGAATATGACAACATTCTTCGACTTGGGAGCGGAGCACATCAGAAGTTAATGTTGTTGTTTTAAAAAAGTGTTATAATAATAATAATAATCTGGGTCATATTTGAACGACACTCGTGCATGTCGTTGCAAACATAATTATTTAAATCACATAAAATTATATAATGCTTTTATAATTTAATCATAATGACACAATATACTGTTTTTCACAGCTCATTAACATTTATAACTAGTAAAAATAATGGATCATTATGTTATCAATGTCAGTTAAAGAGTTAAAATTTCAATTGACAATGACAAAAAAATTTAATATTGTTTTGAAATACTATTGCTATGTTTATGTGTTAATCACGGATGCATTATAGCATCAGTTTTCAAAATTTATCCTTTTTGTTGATAATTTAACAGTTTTTGGTAATTTATTTGTATTCAACACATTTGAATTAGTCAAGAAGTCGTTGCGTTCATAGTTTTATTAAATATATCAGTTCTTGCTGTTTTTTTAAGACCACCGGGCATATACGAAAATAATGTAATCGTGATGTTAGGCATACATATTTTATAATATAGTTTCAAAATTGTTGAAAGTGACGTCACACCAGCAATTTTACGCGATGGGGATTTGCGAGACCTGAGAAGGCGGGGCTAGTACACTGGTCATTGGCGGATCGTGTTACAAGGTTTGTATTACATTTAATTTGTTTTTATAAAAGATTATAGATTAAAATAACTCTGCAAATAGCTAAAAATAATCATAAATCAACTAATTAATACATAAAAAATGCTTCATAACTTAGGTAATTGTAGTTGATTATAATAATTCAACAACATTGACTAAAGATTGCTGATCATCGACAACCCTACTATGGTAATATTTTGTAGCTATGTGTTGTATGTTGCTTATTATAGACACTTCGTCACTATTACACGTACCGTCGATGGTATTTGGGCAATACTTATATACCATCGTTAACAATTGCTATAAAGCAGCTTATCCGTTAACTTCAATGGAAATTTAAGACATTGTAATATTACTTATGTGTTTAATAATGTAGTGCCGTTACTATTTAACAAGGAGTCTAAATTATATCTGACATCGCTGCCAACAGTTTTGAAATTCAACTATAGTTTATCTTAAGTTAGTAATTTTAAGGAAATAGATTCTCTGTAAAATCATTTATCATGTAACAAATTTCTAACCCCTTTAATAATAATAATAATTCTTTATTCGTCAAGGATATCACACAGTGATATATGACATGTCAGTAGTAGTATAAAAAAAATAGTAAATATATATATATATATATATATATATATATATATATATAAATATATATACATAATACAGAAACTATAAATACTATACATTAATTTCACACAATAGGTTGTCATTTTGAAGTGCCTGGTCATCAAAAAATTCTTTGATACTATAGTAGCTAATCGATATTAGAAATTCTTTAAGTTTCTTTTTAAAATTTTGTAGAGGCTTTTCTTCTCGCAATGTCTGGGTTAATTTATTATATAGCCTAATTCCAATATAAGATGGCCATCTTTGATATAGTGCTGTATTGTGTTTATTAATTTTTAATTCTTAATTTTATTAAATATACATTTTATTCTAAAAATAAATCTGAATTAGTAAAGGAGTCATGAAGTAAAATAGGCAGATTAGGTTTCTTTCATTTTCAACATAAAGTTAAGTCCCACAAAAATATATTCTCATGTAATAATTTTAATACGTAGCCTTGAATTTGGGAAACTTAAAACACGGTTATTGTAAATAAATAACCATCTAGTGGTCCAAATATGTTTTTCCTAAGTTTATAATATTCAGTTCAGAAGTGAAGCTGGAGAACTGTCATTCCTTTTAAGAAAAATATCACGGTATCACATTGGAATGGCAATAACTAAGAAATCTGGTGTCATCCAGGAATGACGTGCTCAAATAACGTGGGATATCAATAAACAGGGCGGTACGTTAGTGACAATCAAACAAATAGGACCCATTCCAGTTTCGGAAATGCAAGAAAGTGTATAAGTAGTGTATTTAAAAGTAATAAAAGTGATATAATGGCTTATTAACGTGCCTGAGATGTCTTACCTTTTTTAGCCGTTCCAATAAGTAATTATACCTACAGTCGAATTATGGGAACTCATCTCACTGATTCCGCCAGGTGGGTAATTATTAATTTTAGATAATGAGACAGTGAGAATTGAGCCAATTTAATGATTTTTTTTCAGGTCCAATAAGGAAATTAATGGCGACTACAGGATTAACGCTATACAAGATCATAGTAAGTGCTATATTTTTCGATTGCATCATAGTAACAATTGGATTATTGTAAAGACAGTATAAAGGTAGAAACACACATTACGGGCCGTACCCGGACCGGAGGACGGCCTACAGATGAAAGCGTGTTTTAACAGTATTTAATAACTATACTGATTTATAACATTTAAATAAAATATATTATAAACTTCATAAAAATCATTTAAAAATAGTGATATCTGATTTCCTTCAATTATTTTATATTTTGACATACAGCCGTGACACGGCTGTACTCCGGTCCGGGCACGTCCCGGTTATATGTGTTTCTACCTTAGAGCTCCTTTGTTTCAAGTCAAGTTATAAAATTTTCCGAAGCTAACATAAACTGTAAAAATTATTGATGCTAGATTTGTTCCGATATAGAGCACTTGTTAAAATTTACATCTTAACAGAAACTAGAGTTGAGGGACGCGTAGAATATAAATGAAATGTACAATTTTTACGCTTAAAATGAAGCAAGGAATTAAATTAGAAATAGGCCTACACAATGTATTTTAAATACATGGAGATAATCCCTAAAGAGGAAAATATTTAAAACCACAATTTATAATAAGAATTTAAAGGTTATACGTATCATAGTTCAAGTATGTAGGTAATGGATTACAAATTATGCAAACCAACTAAAAATAGCGTCAGCATTTAGACGCAATATTTAAAAGGCAACTGATTGAAATTAGCAAAACTATCTATCATAATTTGCGTAATAAATGTATATTACTAACGAAAAGTACTTAGAAACATTAGAGGCATGCTGGACAGAATTTAAAAACAATCACCAGCTACTGACAGAATTTAATAAACCAGAGCACAATTATAACGTAATTAATTGTGTCGAAAAATTAGAAAAAATCTACCACGAAGGCAGAGAATTTTTAAATAAAATTCTTAGGGAAGAAACTGCACAAAAGCAAAAGACTGAGGAAAGTCCAAAAAAGAAACAGCTCCAGCTAGAAATACTGAGAGCTAACATAAAAATACGTAGTACAAAAGATAAACTCCTAGAGGAGGAAATAAAAGGAATTCGGTACTGCAAAGTAATTATGCAAGCACTAGAAAATGTACCAAGAAAAATTGCAAGAATTAAATAATGAAGTGCAGATCCAAGAAGAGGATCAAGAACTAGAGATGGTAGTCCAGGAACTACAAGGAAATTTAGAAATAATTATAACCGAAATATTAGAAAAAGGATCTGTCGCAGACACGAAACAAAAAGAAGCAACAGTACAATTTGTACCTGTAAAAATACCAACATTAGCAGGAAATTACGAATAATGGGATACATTCCATCATTTATTAATGAAAATCGAAGCTTATCAAAAATTGAAAAATTGTAGTACTTAAAAACTCACTTACAAAAAAAGGAAAGAAATTATGAGTCAGCATAGACAATCTTAAAAGAAAGATACTAAAATTCACGGCTCATATTATCAACATTATTGAAAAAAATATTTAACCTTACAAATATGAAGGAAGAAAACGTGTATCAGTTAAAACAAATACATGACACTATTGTGGTGTGCATACACGCAATAGAATACTTAAACATAAAGACAACAGAACGAGTACCTATCCTAAACGACATAATAACGAAGAAATCGGATTAGGGAACAGGAAAACTCCTTGAACAGACATTAGCGGAGTCTATGAAAATATCCCAACAAGAAACTCTGCAATTTTTAAAACAGATATTTCAATCACTGCAAGTAATAAAACGAAACAAAAACTGTTTATACTGTAACGAACAGCTTAAAATACATGGACGTGAAAAATTTAAAATATTGTCATCCCAAGAAAGAAATTATTATATACGAAAAAAACAATATTACTTGAATTGTCTGAACCATGACTACAAACAACAATGCATGATTTAACAACGATGCCGTGATTGTGGATTGAGTCTTCATAAGTTATTATACATCAAGTTCAACAAAGAAACAAGGCACTTCTCAAGAGAACCGCCTAATTACAAAAGAACAAACTAGACATACTTTGGACAACGCAAATAACTGATGACAGCAAGAAATGCTAATACAACGCAAACAAATGAACAAACAAACCAAGTAAACTCCATGAACACAAGGACTACGCAAAAAACAGTTGGGCAAAAATAACAAATATTATTGGCAACAGCACTGGGTAAAGTTACAACGTATGAGAGAAGACAGGAATACATAATAGTATTAATAGACACTGGATCAGAAGCTAGTTTCATAACTCAAGAAACAACAGAAATGCTAAATTATCCCAAGGCAAAAATTGAAGCTGAAATAAGTGGATTAGGCAATAACTCAACAAGTGCAGCACACTACACGACCCACATTCCAAAGCAAATTCAATATGAACATGGAAGTACCAGTGCTACCTTCACGACAAAAGCAGTTCCACCGAACCCAATATTAGTGGAGCACAAAAAAAATGGGAAAACATCGCGATAGCCTATCCAACATACAATAATCCAGATCCAATTGGTATGATAATTGGAATGGAAAATTACACAAAAATTGTAAAACAAGGACTAAAAAAAGCAACCATGGGATCATTATCCCAAGAATCAAAATCAGGCTGGTTAATTTTAGGAAAAATACTAATTTCAAACCCTAAATCGAAATACTCAGAATACCAATACAAGCAAAGGAGTTGCAAAGTTTCTGGGAATTAGAAAAAGTGCCCCAATATGAACCAAAAACTCAGGAAAAAAAGAATACAACAAATACTTTGAATCAATTACAACACGATTAAAGGAAGGCAGATATTCTGTACAGATACCATTTGAAGAAGAACCACAATTAGGTACATCAAGACCAAGGGCCATAGCAAGATTCCTGCAAATGGAGAAAAAATTTTCAAAAGACAAAATATATGTAGCATAATATAAGAAGTTCATGTAAGAATATGAAAAAGCGGGACACATGAAGCTAGTACCGCTAGAAGATCAGTTCGATGGCAAGTACTACATATCACACTAAATAGTTATGAAAGAAGACAGCTCCACAACAAAGTACAGAGTTGTATTTAACGCATCAAGCAAGACGTACAATGGAAAACGTTTGAATGAAATAATGCACACATGACCTCTAATTCTAAAAAGAATTATTCGACATCTTAATAATATGGAGAAAACACGAAATTGTAATAAAAGCAGACATCGAGAAAATGTACAGACAAATGTAAATACAGCCAGATGACCAACAATATCAACGAATTTTATGGAGAAAGAATAGCAAACTACCAATTTCAGAATACCTATTAACAATAGTAACATATGGAACAACGGCAGAGCCTATTTGGCAATAAAAACATTTCAAACATTGGCCAAAGAAGAAGAATAAGAGTTACCAAAGGTAGCAAACATAGTCAACAGTGATTTTTATGTGGACAACTTATTAGCTGGAACAGCAACAAAGGAAGAAGCATTCAAAATACCAAAAGAAATAACAAAACTGTTGAAGAAAGGTGGATTTAACTTACGAAAATGGGCAAGAAACGATCCTACAAAACTGAAGAAAATACCGGAAGATCAGATAAAGACACAAATTTCAGAATTCAACGAAGATCAAGAAACAACAAAAACGTTAGGAATAAACTGGTATCCAAAAACGGACCATTTAGAATTCAGGATTAAAAATATACCAAATAATTAGATAACCAAAAGAACAATTATATCAAAAACGGCAAAAACATTTGATCCGTTAGGACGGATAGTATCAACCATAATAGTAGCAAAATTAATTACACAAAACTATGGGCAATCAAAACAGGTTGAGACGCAACAGTTCCAGAAACATTTAAGAAAAAATGGGAGGAATTCCAAAACCATCTACTACATGAAATAAATAACATCAAAGTACCACGAACCATAATGAAAAAAATCAACAACTACACCGCACAAAACAGAAAACGGTTTAGCTAGTTCAATTGTTAGCAACAAAAAACAAGGTAGCACCAATCAAAACAAAGTAAACGTTACCTAGGCTGGAATTAAATGCAGCAATAATACTACAAAAACCGATGCAAAGATGTACATGATCTATGAAAATACAGAATATAAAAACAACATCTTGGTCTGATTGACAAATAACATTCATAGCACATAGAGTGGCAACAATACAAGAATGCATACCAAAAACTAGACGGAGATACATAACTTCGAAAGAAAATCCTGCAGATGTCTTATCAAGAGGAATCATGCCAAAAGAATTACGAATACATAAATTATGGTGGAATGGTCAACACTGCTTGGAAGGAACAAATATAGAAGAAGAGAAGATAATAAATGTAATGGATATAGAAGCCAAACAAGAAAAACGGCAGTATTATCACACGACTATACATGATAAAATAAAAATATATGAAAGGTTTTCATCATTCAATAAATTAAAAAGAGCAACAGCATACTGTCCAAGGTTCAAAGAAAATTGCCTTAAGGAAGAAACACAGAAACATTGACGACAGAAGAATTAGAAGCAGTGGTAAGAATTATAACAGGAGTACAACAGTCGCAATTTTCTGAAGAATTACAAGTGTTGAAAAAAGGAAGAAAAATACCTAAATCGAGTAAAACAATAAATCTAAATCCATTTCTGCATAACAACGGAGTAATGAGAGTTGGAGGAAAACTTGAAAACGCCAACATGACATTTGGAATAAATCACCCGATAGTTTTACAAAGTAATAAGCATGTCGTAAAACTACTGCTGGAACATAAACATAATATTACACCTAATGGAGGAGCAAAAGTTAGATTCGCGTACACGCGACGAAACTACTGGATTATTAATACAAGAAACGGCACAAAGAAGATGATACATGGGTGCATAACTTGTACAAGGTTCAATAAGAAACAATAACAGCAATTAATGGTACAATTACCATTTCAACACACCGGAATACACTATGCCGGACCAATAACAATAAAAGCAGTCAAAGGAAGATGTAAGAAAAGAGACAAAGGATACATAACAGTCTTCGTGTGCCTCGCAACTAAAGTTATTCATTTAGAAATAGTAACGGACCTAACAGCTGACACATTTATAGCAGCACATAAAAGATTTACACCAAGAAGAGGAATTCCAGCACATATATACAGCGTCAATCGAACTACATTCATTGGAGCAAACAAGATATTCATAAACAACATAGAAGAAACAATTCAAACCAAAAATATATAAGAGCGAATCCAAACAGCAGGAACCCATTGGCATTCTAATCGACCAGCAGCGCCCCATTTTGAAGGAATTTGGGAAGCCGGGTTAAAAGAATATGAGGGACATCATACTCACGAAGAATTAGCAACACTCATTACGAAAATTGAGGCATATTTGATCTCAAGACCGCTATGTGAAATAACAGATGACATAACAGAAGGCACAGCATTAACTTCGGAGCATTTTCTAATAGGAAAAGCGATAACAACACCTCAAGCACTGAAACAATCTAGCATAACAGAAGACAAGGAAGGTTTAACAACAATATGGAAATTAATAGCCAAACCCCGACGAGATTTTTGGAAGGCGTGGTCAAAAGAGTACTTGCATCAGCTACAACAAACCAATAAATAGAAAACGGCAAAAGAAAATATACATGCTGTAGATCTAGTCATATTAAAAAATGGAAACACACCACCAGCAAAATGGGCTTTGGGGAGAATATTACAAACATTCCTAGATAAAAAGGAAATAAACCGAGTAGTGGAATTACAAACAAATGGAAGCAAATATATAAGACCAATAAAAAAAACTGATGCCGTCGGCAAAGGAAGAAAGATCAGGACAGGAAATTAAACCACCAAAGGTAAGCTTAGTCGAATGGATGATCTTACTAGCTATTCTGTTAACAAAGTCGACTGGATCATATATAGCACAATACCACACAACAGGACTATTAATTGAGAAACTTGGAACGACAAATATTACACGAGGAACATGCAAAATAATGATTGAAATACCACGCAGTCAAATACAAGACAAGAAAGGACTAGTATAAATGTAAATAAAAACATAACAGAATTGTGTAGGAAAGCTGAATAATTAACTAAAGCTGCACAATGCAAGGAACTGGATCACTACATATAGCAGAAATTCTCAGAACTTGAATGGAAAGGAAAAGAGGATACTAGGTGGACTCCTAACGGCAATATGTGGGGTAAACAAGTATATCAGGACATAAATGCACTTGAACAAAACCAACAAGAACTAATACGGAAATCTAATCATCAAACAAAGTTTTTACTTCACAGTGTATATAAGATGAAAGAAGTGTAACAACAAATAGTAAAGAAACTGGGGCACTTGAACAGTAACCTTGATTTATGTATTACAGCCATCAATGAGATGAACAAATGGCATAAAACTATACAAAAGATACATTAAATATTAAATTACGGATAACGTATCAATTTAGCGTCAGATTTCCCAAATGAGACACAAATTCTATTGGCACATTTTAAATATATTCTTAGGCCACGGAAACTTTTATGACTATATATCACCAATAAATAATATTAATTTTGTTTTGTCAAAATTTAGCACTTTCTGAAAATGTGTTCAAATTACAAATATACCTTCATATACTGGGTGGCTTCCTTAAAGCGCCCTTTTTCTATAGTTAATTGTTCGGGGTACGCCTCCAACCCAGTATTTCGCCAATTTAACTTTTCAGTAAAATAAGTTATTATTCCACAGTGAACAACTGGCTCCTCATATACAGGGTGAACCCTCTGGCAGTCCCCTTTAGTTTTAGTCTCTAATCAAAATTGTTCTGGTAGCTTACAATCTGGCCCACCATTTCTATGAATTAATTAAAGACTTCTTTATATACAGGAAATGTCGTAAGATACAACGCCTAACGCCTAGTACTATTTATTTCAACTTACCATAGACCAGTTACCGCATCCCCATTATCGTAGGAGCGCCCAAAATTTCCGATTTTGGGTATTACTATAGCGTTCATCCCTCATCTTCAATCCACTATAGCTCTGCCGGCCGCGGTTGAATATTCATTAAATCTGTCGGATGCTTTATTTTTAGGCATTGATTACGATTTTAATAGCTTTTATACTTTTATGATCTTACATGAGCCATTTATTTAAATATTGAGGGTGGTAACAAGATATGTATAATTCGGTTATAGTTTTAATGTAAAGTTAAAATAATATATTTTACTTCCGTACGATAAATATTACAATGATAAAATGTTAAAGACATTTTATCAAAATGCTGACCGTACATAATCAAGAACAACTATTTTGGTACCTCTAACTACTGTTACTATTGTATACTATTATATAGGTACAGGGTGTAACATAAATTCATGTCATAGCTTTAGGAGGTGATATTTTGAACAACCCAAAAAGTCTTAATAAACCATGGTCGTATAACTAGTCATTTTTTGGGGATTATACAACCAGTATACCCCTTTATTTGGGCCACTGGTTTACTGGTATTTGTGCTAATCTGAAGTTTCATTACAATTTATTAAATAAATATGCTGCCCTAATTTGATAAATTTATATTCTCACCTTTTTAAGTTATTGAAATAACCGTGATATTTTTATGAAATTTTAACACGTTGTAGCTAGAACACGGTTAATTTTACGATCATGCTTTATTAAGAATTTTTGGGATTAAAATTTCTCAAAGTACCACCTCCTGATGTTATGACACGAATTTATGTTACACCCGGTATATACCTAACAATCTGGTTAAATATAATATCTTATACTAAGATCTTTGTTAAAGAGTGATAAATGACTTTAATTTTCACCATTTTTAAAAATGAAACCGTAGCGACTTATGAGAACATACAGAGCGAATTTACTGTTCTCCATCCACTACATTCAACATCCTTAAATTATTTGAATTAACACAAAAGGCTTCGATGTAGCTTAAGCTAAAGTTTAACAAAATATTTAATCACTATTTTGAAAAATCGTTGAGATACACTGCCTGCTCGTCACAGTTTTGAGGAGGTGTAGGCCAAATTGATTTATTTCGTCTAATAAACAATTGTGTCAAGTGGCTTGCTTTTAACCCAATTTGTCACATGTTTACTCGTACTTATAACAGCATATAGCATAATATAAAATTACAAAAATTGCTCAAATATTATTAATACACGTCCTTAGAAATAAAACAATAAAAGGTTTGAAAGCTTTGCCTTGGAAATAGCGTAAACTATCTGTTCAATCTAATTTATACAATTGCCTGATATTTATCAAATATTGAGTAAATATTGGACTTCTTGAAAAATCTGTTACTATTTTAATGATGGAAGTTTTTAATTAAAATTAGATTCTAGCTAATTATTGCTGATTTAAAGTTGTTAAAATTTAAATTAAAACCTTTACATTTTTAATAAAATCCATGTGCGTAACTAAAATATGTATTGTAAATTTAACTGTCTACTTAATAGTGTTTTGTATTAACTGATGAATTAAAGATTTATTAAAGAATTTATAGAAAATTCTCTGTGGACATGGTTTAAACAATTAACATAACAACATTTTCCAAGTAAATAGTTTTTAAATGTTGTAAAGGTGAAACCATTTGAATAATTCAATAGTTTGTGTTATCTAATAAACACTGAAAAAGTTCCAAAATTTATATGCATGTTAATTTTCAGTTGTTTTAATTTGAACATTCTGATGAAGTCTTAGAAATAAATAGTTAAAAGAATAAAATATTACATTATAAATAATAAAATTGCAATACAGGGTGTCCTAAAATTAGTTACACTTTTACGTTGAAGTTTTAATGTATTCAAAAAAATGATAAATTAATCATAAATTTAATATGTATATTTGTTATAAATACTAGACAGCAAAAAAATTAAATAACTATTAGAGTTTAAATTGTTAAATATTATTATATAAACTTGACAAAGAAATTCTAATGAAACTCAACACTGAAATAGATATTTCCTAGTAACTTAAAAACGCTTTTAATGCAGTTAATGATTGTTTTATTAATAATAATAAACTGTCAAAATGCAGTGGTGCTGCAGTAAAATAAGCATTCTCTTTCCCCTCCAAAATAGGGTACGTAAGTATTGATTACGGCAAATCGCCAACAGACTTCTACCAACTGTAGTTGTTGGGTTAACAGGAAACGCTAGCGTGCCGAGTGTGCGTATTCTGAAACGAAGGGTTTATATCTTAAAAATTTTAAAGAAAAAATCATTTTCCGTTTTTCGTATGAACACAGATGAAGCCGAACTGTGAAACGATCGTGTTGGTATGCTACGTCGTAAAACTTCGTAGCTAAAATTCAAAAATATATATTACTTAATGTTCAAATACCCTATTTCTAATAAAAATGAAAAAGTGAAACAAAAACTTTTACAGTAAACTAGAAATAGGTCTTTGTTGTTTAAACGATTAAATTATGTGTGAGACAATAATTAAACAATGTTCTAATAAAATATTGAAAAAGTTTAATAGGTGAGTATTATTTTAACATTCTCGTTCAAAGTATTTAGTGTCAGAATGTATATAAAACAACAGTGTTTTATATAAATTCTAGGCATGCTTAAAATGATATTTGAACATCTTATAATCATAATTTCGAATATAAAGTGTTAGTAGTCAGTAGTAGTCAGTTTCGATTATTTAACTTTTTTAAATTGTATAAGTAATTTAATAAATTATTCAATTTTTATTTATAAAAATTACAAATTATCGATATTTGACGGTAAACTTTATTACGCGACAGTCCAATTAAAAGTTACGGAACAATATGCACAAGTATTGTAAACATAAAACTTAAATTTACAATATTATGTAAATTTTCAAAAATTGTACATGCTTTTTAAGAATGGAAAGTAAACAACATTTTTTGCATTATTTTTACTTAAAAGTATATCAAATGAAACTTTGATAAAGTTTAAAGAATTTATACATAAGGATAAGGTATTGCTTTTAAAACATTTCGGCCTATGTAAAGCAGGTGCATAAAAGCAAGATTAAAAATACTTTTTTAATTATTTTATATGTTTAGTTTATAAGTCAACTTTTAGAAAGAAAGCAGAATTATCTTACTATTAGATTTTCTAAGAGATTTCGTAATGTAGCGTACTAAATTTGATATTTACTCCGACGTTACGTTAAATTAAACGAAAATCGCTTTCCCTAAAACCATACATTTTCGCTATCAATTCACACTTGAGGCTTTAAATCAAATATGTCAAAATTATCTTTAAAAGATCTATTCTTTGCTACTCTTTGCTTTTATACAGTATTTCCTTGCAAACTGCGTCTTCTTTACTTTTACTTTTTAAACGTTAGCACTTTAATTTGATTACCTGCAAAGAAGTGATCATCTTAATATTTATTGAAATTTTAAATAATTGTTTTAAATATTAAATAGATTAGTTGTAATTTTAGAAAAACTGGAAAAGAAATAATTCAAGAAGCTAAAAGTGCCGTGGAAAACTAATAGTTTGTAATAATGATCTACGAAAACTATGAACTTTCGCTTTTACGTAGGTTTATGTTGTTCGTGATTATTTATGGGATAGTTGATTGCTAGAAATATATTTCACAGAAATAAAAGGACAGCGATTTTTTTCAGTTTTAGTGTAATTCAGCTGTTTATGTAGGGCATTTATTTAAAATTTTTTAGAATAAGAGATATATCTAGAACATACCAAGATTTATAGGCATTTATAATATTACTTAAAAGTAATTTTATAAATTATATCAAAATTATATATACCAAGTGATCCAAAATGGCTGAAGATAGTTTGAATAGCGCGCGTTGGTATTTTGCTGACTTTTAAGGCTCAACAGTAATTTTTTAAACAAGTTTTATGTAAGAAGACAGGGTTATCAACTTTTCAAATATCTTATTTCGGTAGCAAATCAAACTGCATTTAACCTTTTTTGATCACTCCTCTAATGTTATGAATGAATCTACATGAGAAATGCGCATTTCATTCATATTTAAAATTAGGCAATAGACACAATAAATGTATAATATTACATGCATAATACTTCTAAAGATATTTCATTTAACAATTTAAGTCTGTACATTACAATGGATTTAAATAAATAAAAAGAATCGCCAAGATATAAAAAAATGGCATAAGAAGTGTATAGTTAAGTTGTCTCATTAATAATCTATTTATCTACAAATAAAATGTCGTTTTTACGCATTTTAATTTCATGTTATTACATTAGTTAGTTTTCTATACACCTACACGATGAACCCGAAAATTAATTTAAAAGCATAAATAATTCATTCATTTATAATTTCCTATATACATGTATTAAGACTTTATAATTAAATTTTAAATTAATTTAGAGCAAATATAGTTTATAGATTTAAATAAAACATTATTAGATATATAAATAATGTACACAAATCGTTAAAATATTAATTTAAATTTATTTTGGTAAGATAATGGCAACAGTTACCCATTCAATTAACTAGGTACGCGATACGTACCTTAACTCCAAAGAGTTTCTCGACAACTTGCTTCAATGAATTTTCTCACATAAACCGATTAGTTTTCCTAAAAGAGCATTATAGATGTAAGAAACATGGGAAGTTTAAAAAAATCATCGGAGCCGTTTTCAAGAAAATCTCAAAGAACTTAAAATTCTCAAGGATAAAATAGCACTTCCGGTCATTCTGTTATAACTAAATTCTTATCAGGACATACTAAGAAGATAATAAACATGCATATGTATGTATACACGTACACACATGTACCAATTTCTAAAAACATGTTTTTAGACTCGGGAAACTTGCAAACATGTATTTCCACTAAAAATTGGACTTCCTAGATTTTGACTGAAAACATGACTTTCTCTATACAATATTTGATATATGTAAGAGAAATTAAAGATATAATCCGGAAAGTAATATTTTGAATGAAGTAGCACTTCAGCACCATTTATATCCCTTATAAAAATAAAATATACAAATATATTAAAGGACAATCGTTAATACCCAATCTAGATGAATGTGACACATATAAACACAGATAGATATCTCAACTTAGCCGCACAGTAATACAGTAATACAGCACAACCGAACTCAACCATCAAAGTACTATTTGCGTTATTCCCAGTATAATGAATTTCAATGTATATGGTACTTCAGATAATAGGGCATTCCTTTTTGGGGGTGAAAGGAAATCATGCAAACACCACAATATGCATAAAATTAAAAGCAATACAAATCCCAAAAAGTCATTTTTCTAATTATGTACAACGAGACGTCTATCGTTGTATTAAGATTAAACTGTAAGCTCATTAACAAAATTATAAGTGACCTACCTAACGTATCAAGTTATAGGACTTCGCCGCCGACTCCGTGGAGCAATAGTCGCTTATATGGCTAATGGAATAGTCTTCAAGTACACTCCAGTGCACTCGCTATCTACATTGAAACCGGTGCCCCTTCGAGTCCAACACCAAGGTCAGCACCCACCATGCCTTCATGACGAGGGGATTGAGGTCGACTCCGATGTACTCATTTCGGCGTAGAGCTTGTCCATGCCCTGCATCAGGCGACAGAAGACTTCGGATCAGAAGGGACGTCTATATGCCCTATCGGGCATGATATTTTCAGCCCACGATTCGACCTGAGTAGACAATTAACGCTCCGCCAACGTCCTCTCATAGACACAGCCTCCTTCACAACTTCTACCGGGATTTACAATGTGACCGGCCGGCGCTCACAAATACCGCTGCGGGTGCCAAATAGAGGTTTACCAATGAGCTTGCCACCAGTTTCGCGTTGTTCTTACCGGTACTCACCAAAATTGCCGCTTTTGGCCTCTATCTCCTCGGGCGTGATGTCGGGAAATGTGCCGGCTTACAACAGACGACCTTGTCGGCTAGCTCTAAATGAGTAATTTCAGGCTTTAGCGTAGTATGGTTTCCGCCTATCGTTGGGAGGCATGCCATGGTCCAATTCAGAGGCATGGTGATAACAGTTGATGCCCAGGAGAGTACCCATATTTATCGAGCTTGTCGGAGAAACCCCTTTCATTTTTTAACGATTTTTATCGGGTACGAGGGGTCGCAAGTCTCTGAAAAATAACGTGCTAAAGCTAGTACTATAGCAGACACAATCGATTTATTAGTTTAGTATAATAAACTGCTGATGTTAATATTGCAATTTCACCGAATTGAGATAATTTAGAATAAAATTCTTTTTAATCAAATTATATTTAATACCTGAAAAATAAACCTAGTTTTTAGTTATATAGTGTACTAAGAAAGCATGTTTATTGTAAGGCAATTTAAGCAATTACTTTTAAAAATTTTTTAATAACCGTACAATTTTACACCTAAAAATCGATTTTCATTTCTAAAATTGTGTGACGACATCCTATATTTAAAACAAAAATATTTTATGCACTTTTTTAATACAATGGCTGAATTTAGTTTTATACTGTTCTGATTGAAATTATTAAAGGGATCCTGTTTGAGAATGTTTTAGACAAGTGAAACGTTTTATCGACTAATTCGTTTTTAAGAAAAAAAAATTTGATTTACTATTTTATCATAAAATACGTTAATTGAGATGAAAATTTAACCATCTGTTCATTTTAACATCTTTACAAGGAACAAAATGAACTTGCAGAAGTTACGGTTGAAATATCCCCATATAATAGGTATTCAAATAAACCACCAATGTCATGAACATATAATTAATTAAGCATGACGTATGATTGATGCGTATATTCTACCGCTTATATTTCCTAACTGGTGATAATCTTCATGATTTTGTTAACCAAACATCGATTAGTGACATTTAAAAAATATGTATCACCTTACAGTTTTGTTTTTATACGTCTGTTTCTAATGTTAAAAGAATATTCGGAAACGTTTATTTAGTAATTGGCTGTTACTGGCCGTTATGTAATATCTGCAAATATCCATAGATCACTCGTCATTATTCAAAAGAAGATTTTTGGTATTCGTAATGCAATTAATTTTACGCATATTGTGTTCACCTCTTAACAGTAAGGTCACGTTATTCGAATCATTCTGTCTAAACACAAAATAAAATTTATACTGGGTTAAAATATGTTCTATAAACAAAAATATGAAACACACTGGTATGCGTAAGGACATCCAGCAACCAGTATCAAGAGCAATGCTTTTTGGCAAATGAACAATAGACAAAATATAGACAATCTTAATATACAACTTTTAATCATTTATAAAATAAAGTCTGTCTACAAAATTATATGCACCAATTATAATAAATCATATATTATGCAAATATCAACATATAATGTGCGTTATAAAAACGGCGGACTGTCCAAGCGCGTTTTTCGGCCTTGTTTTGGTTGTTTGGCGAGATTAGGCAATTAAAACTAACTGAATTTGGAATATTTGCGGTTCACACGGTTTTCCGGCGCTAAACAGCTTAGTTACGTCATTATGTATCCGTCAACTATCCCTACTGGGCTTGCTGCAGTGGTGTGTAGCTGACCTAGGACACTGCAGTAATAACTATTTGTGTATTAAAAGCATAAAGTGCCTGATTGTCGATCTCGAGCAACGACACTTTGCGCTCGAATTACGTACAAATTTGATTTTTTCCATAACCATCTTCAAAGATCTAAAGTGGAATAAATTTGTCAGCTATTGCTCTTTATTTAAGAATATTGGATAAATTAAGCGATATCTAGTACCATGCACGTTAATGATTGATATAATTTTAGTTAAACAAGGATTTATTGAGATAATTTAGAAATCCGTCTTATAAATGAAAGAATAAAGCTAAATTAAAAATCTACTTGAATACACCTCGTATTTTTACTTCTGAAATGTTGCAATGTAATTTTAGTTAAAACTCCGTTAGTATTAGGTCAGAAATTTTAGAAAATTGTTTCAATGCGTATAAGACCACGCGTCAAGAACGAACAAGGTTAAAAGCTGTTGGTTACAAAGTATAAAAGTTATGCACACAAGAAATTAACGGGCATGATACCATTTAAAACTGGGTTACAATTCAACATGTATAAGATATTTTTCTCGGCGCCTTATTGGCGGGGGTATCATCTAATCGGGGGGGAATACGAACAGTCCCGTGAGAAAGAATCTAGAGCGCGGGTACAACAGTAATAAGACAGACACGCTTGCGTTAGGCGGTGAAAAGCTTTTAGTGCTTGTTCAGGGCCGTCTTCTTTATTTTTAGGAAAGTAATATGGGCCTTTATTAAAGTTATAAAGTACCTGCCCGGCTTTAGACCTGTAGTCTGGAAAACCAAGTTATTTTGGGATAAATCTATTAATATAAGAACGGCCAACTTCGGTTATGTATCATCCAACCCATGGCGGTTATCTATCTTAAAAGTTAAGAGCTAGAAGCGCTTTCCGAGTCTAGGGCGTTCTTCCACCTGTAAGTGTCTTATATATTCTTTTGTTCTTTCTGCGCGTATTCCGATCCTAGATAAGAAGGGCTACCTTACGCTAGCATGCATTTACCAACTTTCGTGCTACCACCAACTGGCCCAGTTTAGTTTGTATGAAATAACTTAAAGCTAGTTAAAGGACGTTGCTGTCCGTTATATATGAATATCAAGGAAATAAATGAATTACGGACTTAAAACCCGTGCAGTAACGTTGAATCAGGATTAATTCAGTGGAACATTTTAAGTTTGTAATTTCAATCATTTATTTTAACTGTTTATATCACATTTACGTTTGTATTTTAATATATCTCAAAAACCTGGGTACCCATTTTGATAGATGTCGCTTATGTAGATTCTTTTAAAAAGTGTTGTTGGTGAAACCTAGAGTTCATTTATTAATTGTCACCATCACTCAATCACTCTCAGTTGTAATAATCAGCTGGATTTTGTAAATAAATCGTTCCGAGCCTAGATTTCGCTACCCAATGTTCTTTGTTCTTAGAATGTAAGTCCTATTGAATTTCTTAACTAGTTATTGAATTTGTGTGCATATGTGTGTTTTCGTGCAAACTAAAATTATATAAAAGTATTATTCTGCACAATTTTGGTTATTATTTCACCAATTATAGTTATACGGTGCGCGTGCAAAAGTTAGATAGCAATTTAATAATATTCAGGAACGAAAATCGTAAAGCATTTATTTCTGAGTAAATATAAAACTTTGTTAAGAACCTAAAGTTCAGTTAGCTAAATTAATAATATACAGGGTGGTCAGTTCTGAAAACCTGCTCTTAGCTATTTCATTTGAAGCACATTACGCCCTAAATTTCTACAAGTAACGTAAATAATATTTAAAGCTTCAATTAGCTTCTTTCACTGATTTTTATATACAGAGAGATCTTAAATGAGTGAACATCTTTAGCATTAGAACATTTCTCTTTTTCAGTTTAATCTAGTATCTGCAGCACCACTAGAGTGTCTGTATCCACTTTTGAGGTAAATCACTAACATCGTGATATACAGCGTGCTTCGCAAACATCACCTGAAAGCAGTTTTCACTTGAGAATAGTGGCGCCCACCTATTACCGATTTTGACTTAATTCTACAATGGTTAGCCTCACAAGTTTGACGAACAACACTTCGCTCCACTGTAGCTTTGCCGGCCTTGGTTAAATACTCGTGATTTCTGCCACATGCGTTATTGTCAATTTAGCTTGTGACAAATTTTTATTTGTTTCAGGATAATTTCCAAGTTTACATTTTTTAACGACTGTCACTTTTTCGCCCAATCCGAGCAACGTTACATTGTTTTAGCCTTTATTTTATATTTTTCCAAAATCCACAGGAAAACTTAATTGTAAGCTTTATTTTACAATTATTTAAAAATATAATAAACTATTTACTATTAGCAACCATATTACATTAAGAGTGCAGTTTTGGCAATGATTGATAGTAATATTTGACCCATTCGGCGTTTCAGATCAACTAGAAATTTAATAGCTATTAAATAATTAATGGGTTGTTTGTCCAAAAATTCCAAATGTTTAATCATAGATAAAAAATGCAATTTCTTAATGATTTCACTACTAACTAGCGAGATTTTAAGAAAAACAACTATAACATTTCTTACCTAGTTCAACACGGTAATATTCTAGCAAATATAGAAATTTTATCTTGGGAAGTTTTTGATACAGGAGAACAAGTTAAAGACGGTCTGCATGAAAAACATTGTTAAAGGCTTAAAATGAAGATTTAGCGACAATCAGACCACATACCTTTACTATTTGACAGTCGATATTATATTTTGTATTCTTGTTAGTTCTTTAGTATAATTTTGAGTAATTTTAGTCTCTTTTAAGGTTATATTGTTGAAAGAAGCTTCTTCACGGATACTAGTTTTGGAAGTAACGGTTACTACAATAATTTTAAACCATTAGTTGCAGTTTAAATTGCCAATAAATAGATATGTGTATTAAAATTAATGCTAAGTACACCCAAACGCATTGGAAATGTACCTTAAGTTCTAAGTTAAGCAAAATATGGACATCCCCGGCAAATGTGAATAATTCAAGTTTATCTTTAGAATGAAATATTTTCTTCATTTTTAAGCTAAAAGTGATTTTTTACAACTTGATAAAACGGTATTAAAAGTCTTCAATGAACGGTTACATTTTATGTAAACTTACTTCTTTATTTTAAAATGCCAATACCCATTTATATCATTAAGCATTTTGAAACTACTAGTTCATTTGTTACGGTTTGAAAAAGCCGTATTGATTATTTCTTTCTTTTGATTATTTTTAAACTTAGTTTAGTGTGTATTAGCAGTATCTTCCTTCAATTTTATTTGATTATAAAGTGTATAAGTAATTTCTAATTTATTTTTATTTGTTAAAATTTAATCTGCACGCCCCTGACTGGGGTTTGTTATTATGGAGGTATTAATTTTAGTCTAAAATAATTTTCTAATTTATTTTTGATTATCAAAATTTGTTCCCTACATCTATGGCTATTTTATCCCAGGTAGGTCTTGTTTTAATTAGTTCATCATATTAATATTATCCACAATAATTACCTTTGAAGTTTATTTTAATTATTGTATGGCTTCATTTTATTGCGAAATATTGAGGGCGGATTAAGCCAAATCCCTTTATTTCCTTAACAAGATATTTTGGAATTGCAAGCTACGAAGTTCAAGCCGTGAGGTTTGGCTTTTGCGAGAAAACGTTTGACCAGAAGGGACATTGTTCCTTTAAAAGTTAAATTGTGATTTAATTATCATTTATTTAATGCTATTTTGGACACGGAGCATCAAGT
>JAHWXV010203257.1:0-15326 GCA_024586415.1 Phrixothrix hirtus | reverse complement strand
GTATATTTATTTTGAAGCACACTGTATATACATTTTTGACGCACCCTGTATATATGTTTGCCGCAGGTGGGTCATTAAAAATCAATTATGCCGCGGGGGGCTCATTAAAAACCGGTTTTCAAGGTCGGAGGAGGATGGTGTCACAGAATCATGTATCTACATCTACTGATTTTCATCGGGACCTGTTATGCAGCTGCCCATTTAAGTCTAAGATACCAATATTACAAAACGAATTTTGGGCCGTATTGGACCAACTGTTTCAAATTCATCTCTCAATCATAGACAAGGTTAAATGTTTTTACTATAAAGCCATAAACGGCCACGTAATATTATTGTAAAAAACAGATATATCTTTATGTTCCGAATTTTGTCATAAACAGTTAAGTCGAGAAAATAGTTTAAACAGATTCGCATTTTTTTTGAATTGTGTATAGTATTTTTTTAGCTACCGCTGTTGAAATTTTTTGATCATGTTATTAAATGTTTCATTGAATTGTTATAATGTTAAATTTATTTATACAGCTAACACTTACAGGCCTTTTTTTTCCTATTCTTGCTTTCAGGCCTACGCTTAAATTAAGTTATCATAGCTCTTGGACTCTTGTTAGTCTTGGGCAAAATTAAAATTAACTATGTGGAGGAATAGATCCTCCGATTTAAATTTGTAATGCAACAAATTAACTGTTTGAGTGTTTCAATTTGCACAGTTCACCACTAATTATTATTCAATACGCAGGTATACATGTATTTATTCTAGCATTTATTTCTATTCACTGTCTATCGGTTAACACCTTTTCACATCAATATTTAAGCATTGACTCCACTAAAATACATAGAGAAAGTTGAGAAAGGATGATTCATTCAAGTTGGTAATCGTATATACTGGGCAGCTTGTCACAGATGTCATTCCTAATTTTGTCACACTGTCCACCCCCCTTCTTTAGATTGTTGCGTTGCATAACAGCGAATTTGGTCTATGAAGGTGAGACGTTTCTAACTAGAGGGTCGAAGGTTAACGGCAAAATCTGCATTGTATGCTATTATTGGAATCCATGTTCATGCAAAAGTGGCAGTCAGCTGTTTTCTCCCTTGTCAGAACGTCTCTTGCAACCTCACTAGACCCTAGGATTTAGAAGTCCATGCCTTGAAACACTGCCTCTATCATGTAACGCACCAGTCGCCAGCACATTTGGTCTAACCCACAATCGATCTCCGGTATAGCTCACTCTCTGTCACTATTACCACAGGGTTACCCTTTTAAGTCCTACAACACTTCTGGCGAGCCTTCATGACGTAGCTTCTAATGTGAACTTAGCTTTGCACTAATGTAGTGGTGCGTTGCATATTGCCTATTGTCTCATGTAATATATGTAGATCTAGATTCTAGTGCCTTGATGGTCTGAGACTACCTTTGATGGACATTTATCCATGGTTCAGTCCATAGACTTCCTCGCCAGTCCATCAGACTACAAATGAAGATTAATCATTTGGACTTCCATATTTTCTACAATTCTGAAAGGTTTTAGAATAAGGTTGATTCTAAAATTCGTCCTTAGTCGGAATGCAATTATTTGGAATTCTGGAACTAATAAAGAGATCATTTACCGATGCTTTGGCTACTACGAATGCCTCCTGATTTGGCAATGCTGATGCCTTGGTGTACTTTCTAAAATAATCCACTAAGATGTATTTGTTGCCTGTATGCTTCCTAAAGCGGGCCTGCTCTATCAGCAGCTGCTCCTTCAAAAGGGTTGTCAGCATTATATTGTCTAATCGGTGTTCTCCGTCTTCCAAGTGGGAAGTTCCTAGAAATGTTTGTATTACACCTTCGGCATAATCCCTTAATGTCTTTCTTGCGGTATACCCAATGAAGCCGTACCTGAAACATTTCCAGTGTCTTCTTTGTACAAATAGGCTCTCTTAATGATCTAATATGTAGCTGTGCAAAATCTCTATCCACCTATTGTTTGGAATTGTTAATTGGAGCAGTTAATTAGTTATACCTTCGTTCTCCAGAGTCCTCTTCAGAAGACAATCATGCATTGATAAGAAGTCTTATTGAGCCCTACATGTTCGAACGACGCCGCTAAACGAGGCATCTTCTTCACATGCAGGTTTTCAACCATTATTCTTCCATTAAAGAAATACTGTCAGATGTGGATCGTTTTCTTGATCATATCATATCCATTCTGATTTCAAACGATCGTAGTAACTTTACTACGCCTTTTGTGTTCTTCAACATTTTGTTCCAGCCGAGAGCAGTGGCGATAATCCCATTGGCAAGTTTTCTCTACAAAGCATCTGCATTACAATGGTTCCTTCTGGTACATGGTAAGTAATTGTTTCTGATTGTCCGGAATATTTCTTAAGTCAGTGTAATTTTTCTAAACATGCCCCCATTTTCCATATTTTCAGTTGTCTAGTTGAGATTTGTGCCTTAACTAATTGAAAGTTGCCCCTTCTGGGTTCTAAAAGTCATACTAGACTCTTCTGACAATAAGTAGATGTACATATTCCTTATGTAGTTGTTTGGTAGCTTCAAATTCTAATACATAAGTCAGTGAAATAGCAAGATTCTTCTGGCCTGCTGTATTTCTGACTCCCGAAGACAATCATTAAACGTTTTTACTACAAGAGTTTTGACTAAACTCTATGGGAATGGCTAAATTGCCTAACTGCGTAATTTCGGTTTCAAATTCCTGAGTTTTCGCCAAAATGTCAGATTTAGTGATTGCCATAAATTGCTTACAATAGTTGCTCCAAGGCATTTTACAATCATTCGTTGGTGCTTTTACATGTTACATGTTATCTAGAGTTTGAGATGCCACCTTGTACTATAGGCAAATACGTGGTCCACTGCGTATTCACTTTTTTCGTTTTGCATAATTAATCCAGAATATTCCGCGCCCTTCGGCTATGGTCGCGAGAATAAGCTGTTAATGTAGTTACAATATGTCTTGGTTACCTTGTCGACTGTTTCTGTAATATTTTCGATTTATTGTTTTAATTTCTGTTCCGGTTTCCCCTATGTGATTGTAATTTCATTCGGAAATTCATTTTTGAGTTCATTCCAATATGCCTTAATTACTTTTTGTAATTCAAATTGACTTGACTTGACTGAGAGCATTTCCTCTGGTAACTTATTTGTAATCTCCTGTTGTAATTTGCTTTGATTTGATATAATCTCTTCTAACAATTTATGTTGAATTCGTCTTCTGCAGTATTTCCCGTAAAGGTTCCACATTTTTATTTTTAATTCTTGTAACTGGCATGCATACAATACTTAGCATTAACTTAAATGTATTTATATAAATTTACGTTTTGATTTCGTTGTAAGTTTACGAACAAAATATTGAAATCCCTACCAGACACTAATTACAACAAAACTCAAAAGTTTCTAAATTATTTAAATACTCATTTAGCTGCCTCTCCCCGTTGATTTGGTCGTTTAAGGGATATGTTTTAAAATTCCCGTCTTTGGACTATTTTTTCAGATATAATGAATGCATTATTGATTAGGATGAATTTTAAAAAGTACTTCGTTGTAATCGGTCGGTTAATAAAGGAATTAATAGTAGGATTTACAAGTTTTAACGAAAGTATTCTAATTCCCTAAGTATTTCTTTATTTTAACACCTGAATTTGTTTAATCTATTACTTTTTTATTCATGATTGGTTGCGAATATAATACCCTTATTTGTTTATAACAATGTGGATACACCATAAGGTTGATTATTGTTTATATTTTTAATACATTATAATTTTTGGTTTACTCATAAGCGAAATCCCTCCGAATTCTTTTTTATCAAAACGTATGCATGTCTGGATTCAATTCCTGGAATATCACTTTCCTATTTAACGGTTGTTTCAAGATAATCAGATATAGTTTATTTAAATAACTTATAATTGTCAATATCTAATTCTCTTGCATTTTAATTATTAAAGTTGGTTTTTACGTTTAATGCTTTGAAAAAATTGTCACGAAATTTTTGTAATTTTAAAACCGTTTTTACAGTATAATAACATAGTTTATATAATTTCGATGAATGTTTATAATGAAACGGTGAAATTGTTTTTCTTGGCCCTCGCACACTTGAATTTATCAAACTTTAACGTGTTACGCACGCCGAACTTCTAATTAACGAATTCATTCCCACTTCGCGTAATCAACAAAGAAACTGCGATGAATTGGCACTGTTGCTTAGCACGTTATATTTCAACATGGTTAAAATTTCATAACTAAGCCTAATAACTTTATAAGAGCAGTTTTAGTTTCAGCTAAAATTAAACCTTTATATAACCAATAAAAAGGCTAAAAAGTCAAATAGAGTATAAAATGTTGCGTGGGATATTTACGAACAGTAATTGCAAAATCTGTAACTATACGTGCGATTTATATTTTATTAAACTGTAACTTTTATTCTGTCTTAAGAAAATCTTTTGTTCCAATTTTACTAGATTACTTTACCAACAGAGTCTTCCTTCCACATACAGGGAAATCAATGAAGTTTGTAATAAGCTTAATAACTTTCTTGATAAACCATTTGACTTTGTAAAGCATCGACGACCTTAAAATCGCTTTCTCGTGCTCAAGTAAGCTGTGGTAAAGGATTCTCAAATCTAGGATATTTTTTTACTGTAGTTCTGTGTCCTCCGGTGATGACGCGGAGGATACGCGTTCACGTCACCCCGATAAACACCGTTTGGTGGAAATCCACACATAGTAGTGTTCTTAATAGTACATAAATTATTATTAGTAATTCTAGATTTGAAAGAAGTAACAAAGTTCAATTATTGGACGTACCTGGTGCTGTATTAAATGCGTATGATGTCTAGGCGGTACTGTGTACTGTGCATGTTGTGTTTGCCAGGAGTGCTGGTTATTTGTTTATAATCAATAGAATTAATAATTGCAAGTCTTTGAATAAAAATAAATTGAATTTAATTAACTACGTAAAGTAAAGGAATAAATGTCACAATTCAAAATATACAAGGTCAATAAAAAGTAAAGTTAATTAGGTAGTTCGTGATCAAAACTCATGAATGCAATGAAAGGTGTAATAATACTAAGGTCTATAAGTAGGTATAGAAAGTTTTAAGGCAGCGTGAACTTACTCAGTTTTGAGTTGCACTACGTGCACAACGATTAAGCGTTTCGTATAGCACTGCCGTCGCGTTCACTTAGAGTCGACGTATTCATCGGAGACAAACTTGGAGATCTATTTTACAGTTATGGAGGCATAGTTTGGATGAGTATGAACTGAATAGTACAGTGGAGATTAAATTTCAGAAGTAGCTAATCAGAGGACTCTCTGAGGTACTAATGAACTCGATCTTTGGTTTCTTCCTTATTTAATGTCCCTTCTGGAATATAGAGGAAGGGATGTTCTTGGTTTCGTAGTGGAAATTTGTGGGTGCTGACAATTTTAGTGTTAGTTTAGTCCTTGGAATCTTCTGGAATGTTCTCGAATCTTCTACAAAATTTTTATTTCTAATGTTGTTAAACTGTGCACGCCTTAATATTGTTACATCCCGTAACAGCAACCTTGTAATTTACTCTTGAGATGGCCCTACCATTGCGAATCTCGGAACCTGAATTGCGATCTATACTTGCAACCGCACTTCCTGCGAAAGCTACACACCATAGATTTCGCTGGAGTTCGTCTTAGATTCCAACTACACATCAGGATCTTGACGCGAGTGTCTTAAAAGACTACCTTTAACATATTACGTACCACGCCGACGTTAAACTGATCTACACCGTAGCTCAGCTTTATTATGGCTAATTCTTTACCAACAACAGCACAAGTTTATTTCCCATAATGCCCTGCACAAGTCTTTTTAAGGTGAATATTGCGTTCCCAATTTCTTGAGTTTGCTGCTGTATTTCATCTACGTCACCATATCTCTTTTCAAATTCAACTGCGATGCTACATGACATTCGGACGTCTTTAGCGATACAATGAGATAGTGAGCATTCCTGTGGCACATCGAACAGATTTTGGTATTTTAAAGTGGTAATACCCGACTGGGCTTTGTAGGGTCTTAAATAAGGTCGACATAAATTCAGTAAATAACTGTTTACTGTTCTTGGCTTCCACTTTTTGTAACTCAAAATGTCCATGTTCTTGTTGATTAGTTTGAATTCCTTCCAGCGTATGGAACTTACCGATTCATGTGAACCATATTGGGTTTTCCTCCAGAAAATGTCATTATTTTAAAACTTTATATAGACCTTCCCAGGATCTTTGCAATTTGAGAAATAAAGCACGTTATCATTGAGGCTGCTATAATAGAAGATAAATTAAATGTCACGCGTATAGGTTTTTCGAACGTGAAATGGGCTGCTCATTTCAATTTCTGCGCTATTAAAATAATTTTCATAAGCTTAAATGGAAACGAATATAATTAGTATAATGTCTGGCTATTTTTATTGTTTAGTTTGTTGATTTAAGGAAAACCGTTACTAAAATAACTATTGCATACGAAATTTTTCCGTAGAGCGTAGCTTATACACACGAACGCCAATCAAATCAAAGTCAATGCATAACTTCCAAATTATGTCAACAAATTTGGTGCGAAGAACTTTATTATTAAATTAAAACAGAGAATTTGTTTGCAATATTTATAATAAATGTACGAAATGATAACCATTGCATTGAACGATTTGTGAACTCTTCGTTTTAAATTTTCGAAAACGTTCTGTAAAATATGAAAATTCAAACTGACTTGACAGATAATCATTACTGAGAATGGATTAAACTACATGAATTTTTTTTCATAGCCCCCTGGGAACTGAAATTTAAATGATCGCATGGTATGTATGTATGTAAATTTTGGACATAGAAATAATTCTCTAACAATAGGTTATTGCCCTATGCATGTATATGTATTGAAAGTCAATTTCATAACGACTAAAATTTTAATCGTTAGTATTAAAAGCAGTTGTTGAAATAGGTATACAAAATAGTCGCAGGTTTCGGAGTATTTATTTTTGAACCATAAACATACGATTTAAATCAGGGAAACAGGAAATATTGTCTCTCGCACGTTTATTTCTATGTAAAAAATTAATTTCCATGAAAGATGGATTTTCCATAGACAAAATCCTTTAGTAAACGTTACCTAGTATACGTAGGCTTTTGAACGACAATTAAATGTTCTAAATACATAATATAGTATTTTTTTATTAATTTAAGTTTTATGTAATTAATTATTTAAAATATAAAAATTGCCTTAAAATTATTTTCTAATGATAGTTTTAAGGAAAACGGTGTTTTCTTCAAACTTTGATCTAAATACCTAATGCGGTTTATGAATAGCAATAGAATACCAATTTGAGATATTTAACCAATAACATGTTTACATTAATCCATAATTAATATATAATGAATGAGCAATATTGTTAAAGAAAAAGTAAATTTAAGTGATTTAAAAGAATACCTTTCCATATCTTTTATTAAAACGGCTGACGGTCACGAACTCAATAAAATACATCAATGGTAAATGTAATATGATACTTTCCAAATAGAAACAAGGTGATATTTTTAAGCAAAGATTTACCAAATATTTTTCGCACATTCTAATAGGCAAGGCGAAATAAGTATAACTATTAGTCACAGCGCTCAAGCCCTTTTAACACAAAGTTAAATTTTTTATAGAATCTGTTTATAACCGCCAGAAAAACATAATTCCAGTTAATTAATATTTATTATTGTTAAATTATAACATATATTTTATACCATTGAATAACTGTTAATTTGGAAACCTTATATAAAATTTATAATTATTGCATTAAACGCTTAAAAATAAAAAATATAGAAACGAATGAGTTATTTTCGGAAACGCCATGAACTTCAAAATTGTTACGAGAGAAACCAAATAATCCAAAGATTTCCAGAAAAACTAAAATTTCCAAAACTAGTTGAGGTGGCCGAGTCTGGAAGATTTAAAAGCTTGGCGTTAACCAACCTAGCCTGATTGTAATTTTAATTACAAAATAATATAAAAGGTGTATACCTATGGAATGCAGATTTTCCTAAAGATGCCACACATGCGTTTCTACGCGTTATGATTTGACACATATAGGATTTTTTTTGGCTATTCCTAGCCTACAAAACCATACATGTGAAAACTAGCGAGAGTGTAAATATATTTTTTTTTCTGCTTTGAAAATGTCAAATTTTGCACCAAAAGAACTATTTTCGGGAGGTTTTGATTCAATACCCTATTTTGAAGAAAACTGCTGTTTAAACTTATCGAATACACAGGTGATGAAGAATATTTTAAGAATTTTAAGTGAAGGAAATCATGGGTTGATCCTGGCCAGCCATCAACATCGACTTCAAAGCCAAATCGCGTCGAAAAAAGACAATGCTCTACGTTTGGCTGGATCCAAAGGATAATGTTTATTGTAAACTTCCCAAATTTCGCGAAACGGTTAATTTTGCTTGCTATCGACAAAAAATGTTCAATTTTAACCATCTATTGATCACAAAACGCCTAAAATGGGCCCGAAGACATGGAAACGTAATTTTTCTACATGACAGTGCGCCGGCATAGACCACACTAGTTGTCAAGGAAACTTTAAAAGAATTCAATTGGGATGTGCTACCTCATTCATCGTATTTGTTGGACATTGCTCCTTTAGACTATCACTTGTTTCGATCGATGGAACCCCGAGTGGCTGTGCAGCACTTCACTAATTTCTAAGAAGTGGAAAAAATGTGTCGATTCGTTTGCTTAGAAAGATGAAAGTTTTTATCGTTGCGGAATCTATCTTATGTTAAAAATCTTGGAAAAGGTTGTGGTATCAAATGGCGTATAACTTGAATAAATAGATTTAACCATTCATCTCAAATTATCATGTGCTTTTACTTAAATAAGTCCGCACTTTATCTGAAAGTAACACGAACTTTATATCTGCCAATGCCACTTTGCTTCTATAAACGGTGTATAATTAATAGTATTAAAACAGACCATAATGGTTCTGTGACCTTGGCAAAATTACAGTTATCTATTAACGCCATTACTTCTTTCAAAATTAAACATTTTATATTATAAAATAAATCATTTCAATAATCGAAACCATAATAAGAAATAACTGCAACAGCTAAGCTGTAATCATATAAAAACAACCAAGTGATAACATAATTTTTACTTAAAATGCATACAAATAAAATTAATAATTATGGATATTGTAATATTATAATTAATTAATGATAAATACAAGTTAGAGGAAAATACAAATTATTATACAGGGTGACTTTTCGAGAAGTCTCAATGGGCCGTATTTTGTTTAAATTGAAACATATCAAAAAAAGGCCAAAACCATTTCGATAGTACTCAGGGGGAACCAAAGTGACCCTACAAACATGGGAACATCTCCAGCGCCCCAACCCGCCAGGCCCCCAAACTTTGAAATATTAAATGACAACACTCCCCTTGCGACACATCATTGGAATGGTCTTGATAATCCTTTTCATTGATATTATACAAAGGTAGATTAGGATGATACAGAAAAAAGTTATTCAGCAATAAACTGATTGAATAATGTACTAGTAATTTACGTGATTAATTGATCTAGTAAGTTAATGGCAAAATGCACTTTAAGCAATGCAATTAAACTATTTTCGTTATACTTATTAGTTTTCGAACTGTCCATCATTTTGTTCTAAACAAAATAAGCACTGTGCAAAATACACGCCTCACATTTGCAAACACTTCCCTTTGAATTGAACGGCATTCCCCGATAATCCGATTACGAAGATCTTCTGTCAAAGCAGGCTATGTTTCATACACCGCTGACTTTAAATGGCCTCCAAGAAAATCAGGCGGTGCAAGTTCCAGAGATCATGGTGGTCATTCTATAGGACCTCTTCTTCCAATCCACTGTTGCGGAAATACGTTATTTAAAAGTTATCTAACGGCAGCAGCATAATGAGGGCGCACCCTGTTTTGTTGAAAATGAATTAAATTTTCATTAAAATTCAGGTTTCCGTCAAGATTTCGTTGAGTATCTACTTCATCTGTGATTAAAGGTCTGATAGTATTCTATAGCATGTTGAGGTAGATATTTCCAGTTACAATTTCTTCGAAAAACAGAGGACCCACGATTGTGTCTCCGAAAATATCTGCCCAAACGTTAATTTTTTGGAGGCGTTGGGTATGTCCATCGCGAAAGTGATGCAAATTTTCGTCCGATCAATAGCAGCAGTTGTGTTTATTCACTATTCTATTTAAAAAAAAACGTATATTCGTCACTAAAACAGATATTTTTCACCAACTCTGGATTATTGTTAATTTTCTCTGTCATCTCTTTACGAAATTGAAGTCGTCGGTCGTAATCGTCTTCGGCCAGTTCTTGCAGGGTTTGTATCCGGTAAAGTTGAAATTTATTTAACTTAAGTGCTTGGCGTACCGTTTCTCGCGGAAGTCCTGTGGCAGTCGCTACTTTTAAACTGAAGACATTGGAATTGCAGTCAAATGACCTAACACTTCTACCTGGGCAACTTCATCCAGTACTCTTCGCCCAATTCGTTTCTGGTTTACCACTGACCCCGTTTCTTCAATTTTTTTAACTAATTTTGCGACATGGATCCATGCCCGCCAAAGTAGAAATCTGGTACTTACTTTTTCTTTTATTTAATGAGATAATGCGCAAGAAATTTCAAACATTTTCTTGGCACTACCGACAGTAATGACTTGACACAACAAATGAAGCTTTTGTCAGTTACCTACTAGATTAATTTATTACGTAAATTATTGTAAGTTATTGTTGAATAACTTGTTACTGTGTTATCCTATTCTACTTTTATATGATATCAATGAAAATAATTTTTCAAGGCCTTTCCAATGATGTATCGCAAGGGAAGGGTTGCCATTTAAGGTTTAAAAATTAGGCAGCCCTGGCGGGTGGGGATGTCGCCATGTTTGTGGGGTCACTTCGGTTCTCTCTGCGTATTACCGAAACGGTTATTTTTATTTCTTCATATATCTTAGTTTAAGCAAAATACGATCCATTGAAACTTTTCAAAAAGTCACCCAGTATACACGTTACCAAATTCTATTATTTTCAAGAGGCCCATCAGCTCCATCGTGAAATGATCTAATCCATCTATATATCTGCTGTTTTTGAAATATTGTTTTAAAAATAGAGAAAGTATACTCATTAGTTTATTTTTAAATAATATAAATTAAAAATTCTTAAATCACAAATATAAATTTTTAGTTATGAAGTCGAGCTTACTTCCAAATTTAGTTTTTAAAAATTTATTTAATTGCTTGAGTGTTCCTTTCTTTTATATTACGTGATTAACCATTTTCCCTAAAATTAATTTTGTAAACTGTTTTTGCACTTCCGGAATTAAAACGCCACATTTAGTCACTTGCTTCCATTCCTAAAGCGACCTATTTAATTTCAATGAAATTAAAATACTTTAGATCCCGCATACATAAAGTAAATCCATGCTAACAACAAGATTTAACAAGTTAATATTGTTATGTACCAAGGGATTAAAGCGCCCCATTTAATCCGGAGTTGTATACATTAATTTTTGCACTTTCGAATAATTTGAAATCAAAAGAGTCATAGAAAGTAAAATTACATGAATTTGACAATGGCAGTTCATTTGAGTGATCAACGTATGGTTCAGGGCAAACGCTATATAAATTTTATTTGCGAAACGCCATAGTAACATTTTCAGCAATGTGCAATTCTAATTGGTTATTTTTTGGTATTGACATGGATTTATTTTACTTATGCGGGATTTAAGGTATTTTAATTCGCTTGGGAATTAAAGCAATATTTTAATCCTTTGAGATTAAAAGTGTAGCTTTAGTTATGAAAATAACTTACTGAAGTTGACGTTTTATTCCGAAAGTGCAAACATTACATATTGCTGAAAATAAAATTTAAATAGCATTTGCCATGAAACATAGACTGATAAATTGTATGATCATGTGCCAATGACAAAATCTAGCAAGTTTGCCTTCTTCGTCCCTTTTGATTTCAAATTATTTGAAAGTGCAAAAAATAATGTATATATTTCAGGAATAAAATGGTAGTTAGGTGTCCGTTGATATATAATATGCCATTTTTATACTAATATATCTATTTGCGTATTATACTAACCAAACTTTAGAAACTATGTGTTATCCAATTGATTTAGAGAATTTTGGAATTGTTAGAAGCGCTAACGTTTAACATTTGAATTACACAAATTTTATCAATTTTTGTTTAATAATGGAGTTTAAAACTAAATATACATGGACCTGGTTTCAAACGATCCAAAATTATCCTTGTCGGTCAAGTGATTGATCGAATCGCTTGCCACCAAAATATTTTTAAATTATTCGACTAATAAGGATAATTTTTGGATCGTTGGATATCAAAAATTGGATGCATGTAAATTGAGTTTAAATAAGGTTAATTATTGATATCACTACCTTATAAAATTTAATTTGGCTTCATAATAAAGCACATTGTAATAAATAACTGAGTATCATGATCAAATAAATATAAAACGTAAATAGCTAAAAATACATGGTTTTCAACCATGTTACTGAAAAATAAACTTACAGAGAAATTAACTTCTTCGGCGATTCTATTAATTGGTGTGTTACTCAAATATAACGTAATTAACATTTCCTTCATTTGATCACTTATGTATTTTTGTTCAGCATAACGGCCCATTTTTACCAACACCTTTCTTTCTTTCAGTTTTCACTAACAATGCATAAAAATTATGTAGCAGTTCTACTCTCCCCTATCACGTTTTATTAAACCTTGACGTCATGTCATATGCAGTTATAATTGAAATTTACTAAAATTATGGACTGCGGAATAAGATACCTAGATAAGCGTAGATAATGAGTACTCTTTATTTATGTAGGTATTCACATTTAGATATTTATGTATTTAACAAATGATGTTCGCTACTTTGATTTAAATTTAAAATTGGGACTTTCTATTTGTAACAAAATTTTACAGGTGATTCTGTTGATTGTCTTAGCAATTTATCACTGAATAGTTACATTTCCAAAAAGCACCAAACAAAAATTTAACACCTTCGGCGAAGACAAACACCGCGCGGCATGTGTTTGACGTAGCGACGGGTTGTGCGCTTCGTATGGACGTCGAATTACACAATTTAAAATAATACGATACATAAAATCAATTTATCCCTATTAGAAATATTTTTTAAACTTTCAAACTTAAGATATAGGTAAAATATTTAAAGGTAACATAAAGAAATGTAGTATCACACTCCGTCAACGCTGTCGCGGCGGTTCGCATCGATGCTCGCAGGATAACCACTCGTATGTATGAAGTTTTAATTGAATAACTGTGTTTTTTAAACACTATAAATTCGGGATTATCTAAATGTATATAACTATTTTTATATAAATATATACATACGTAGTAATTTTAATAATGGTTTTCTTTAAATAGATAACCTAAAAATTTAAAAAAAACACACTAAACACTCATTACATTAATTTATATTTAATCTTGTAAAAATTATTCGCCTTCAGCAGTTTCTGAAATAGGCAACCCATTTCACGTTCGGAAAATCTATAGCCGTGACATTTAATTTGTCTTCTATTGTACAACCAAACCAGATCAATGCCCTGAAATCCTTCCGCTTTAGAACTTTCATCATAGTCATAGTGGTAAAGTGTCTGCCATTCAATTCATCTCGCTATTTGGCCTTCCTGATTCTTAGACCGTAGTAGCTATTTCAATGCTACGTGATCAGTCCTGAATAGATAATTTTGTCGCTAATGATATTTTTAACAAGTAAGTTTGGCAATGCCAAGGACTGCTGTATTGTTATATTATCCTTTCACGGGCCATATCCTTGATTAAATTTTTGGGTTCTATCGTTTGGAAAAGGGAGTCAGTCTTCTTGGCCATTAATGTATTTGTTGGGCTCTTCAGTATTTACATTGTGTCACCACGTTTGTTTATATCTTTAAACCATCTTGAGTAGCAAATATTTGCGCATACCTTTGTATAAATGCACTGGTCTTATCCTTTTCCTCATGGGACAAACCGTTGTCCAAGGATTCGAGTGCTGCACACAGTTTAGATAAACAAAAAAAAAACAGGCAACACCTTCTCATCGATTTTCATGCAGTATACGAGGTTTACCTTTTAAGTAGTTACAAAAACTAGGAAAGAAAACAAATATTTTGGAATAAACTGTTTTATCGTTTTTCAAAATATTCACCTTTAAGTTTTATACACCTTTGCATGCGTTCAAAGCACTTCTCGAAGCATTTTTTTCACTCTGAAGTTGATATCTCAAACATGTGGTTTTCAAATGCTTCAACGGCCTCTTCAGGAGATGAAAATCGCTGACCACGCATTTTTTGTTTGACATTCGGGAACAGAAAAAAGTCATTAGGCGATAAATCTGGTGAATAGGGGCAATGAGACATTAATTAGATATTTTTCTCCTTCAAATAATCAACTGTTCGACGTGCTGTGCGGGAACTGGCATTGCCATGATGAAGGATAATGCGACGTTTTTAATTATTTTTCCTGATTTCTTCGAATACTTCTGGCAAACAAATTGTTGTATAGCATTCAGCATTAACTGTTTTTCGATCGTCTAAAGGAATACTTACGACATATCTGGTACGATCGAAGAAACAAGCAATCATTTTCTTGGATATGCTTTGCGAACGAACAACTTTTATGGGATTCTGTTCATCTTGGAACACCCAAACAGTGGATTGTTGCTTAGTTTCCGGTTCATACGTGTATATCCAAGTTTCGTCACCTGCAACGATGTTGTAGACGGATTTTGCAGTCTCTCGGTCGAATTTGTTAAGCATTTCGCTACACCAATTAACACGAGCCTGTTTTTGTGCTTCGGTCAAATTATACGGAATCCATCGGGAACAGATTTTTCTCACGGCTAAATGATGATGCAAAATCGAATGTATTTCAGTCTACGAGATGCCAAGGGATGCCTCTATCACACAGTATGTCACATGCCGATCTTCTTGAATCATATTGCGTAAGTATCGATGTTTTTTTGAATCACAACCGATTTTGGTCGACCTTCACGAGATTTGTCACTGACGGACGCATGACCACGACGAAATTCTGCAAACCAATTGTAAACAGTCCTTTCTGATGGTGCTTCATTTCCAAAAGATAAACGAAGCGATTCTAAGCATTGTTGCTGAGTTTGGCCTTTACGAAAATTGTATAAAATCATCCAAGGAAAACCTTCACGAGTAATTTCCATTTTTTCACAAAATTACTTTCTTTAAACACGCACTGTAAACAAACTACTCTGTCAATTTCTAAG
>JAHWXV010203247.1:0-15332 GCA_024586415.1 Phrixothrix hirtus | reverse complement strand
AAAACAGTGGCGCCCAAATTTACCGATTTAGACCTATTTTCCCGACAGTGTTTAGCTTCGCAGTATAGGAGAACCACGCCTCGCTCCACTGTACCTTTGCAGGCCGTCGCTAAAACACTGGTGTTTCTGCCACATGCGTTATTGCGATTTCGTCTTGTGACATTCTATCTGTTAGACATTAGACAATAATCTGTTTTAAATAAAATTTGGAGATAATTTAGCTGTGAACATAATAAGCCACAAATTTTATTACTGAGAAAAGTAAAACAATGATTAGCATTTTAACTGAAAATTCAGTTAAAATATTGTTCTTTTGTTAATGTTTAATAATGTAGTAAATTTAGAATAATTAATGAAGTTGTAACTAATAGTTTTCGTGAAGCCTTTGATTCTAAATATAATAAACAATGTAAAGTATTAACTTAGTATTTTAGTAATAATACGCGCGTGCGTGCGCGATTGCGCGCGCGCGCTTGTGTGTGTGGTGCGTGCTTGCGTACGTGCGTGCATGCGTGCGTGTCTGTGAACACGATAACTCAGAAACGAAAGTTTTGTGTGTTTGTGTTTGTGTGCGTGCGTGCTAGCGCGCGGGAGGGCATGCGTGCGAGCGCGTTGGAGGGCGTGCGTGCGTGCGTGCGTCCGTGCGCACGTGTGGGTGCGTAATTGTGAACATGATAACTCAGAAACGAAAAGTTCTACATAAACAAAATTTAATATTTGAGTTTCTATCCATCGTTGTACGCGACTGCAACAATTTGACAAACATTCTCTACGTTCCTTACATATTTGATGTCATTTCATACAGTCGAGGCGGGTTTTCACAAAGTTTTCCGTAATTCGAGTAACCGGAAGTACTTTCACCGTTAATGCTGAATAAAATAACTATGAAACTAAAGGCCCTAGCTAAATAAAAATTTATATTTGAGGTCATAATTGCCTTAGTATGCTAAATCAAGGATCTGGTTAAAACAAATAACCGGAAGTAGCACTTTATTTCTGTCATTTTTAGATATTTTCAGAATTTTTCATTTTTCGAGATTTTCTTGAAATCGGGTATAAAGATTTTTAAAAATCTATTGTATTTCTTAGAAATTCAAGACCTTTTCATCTAGCCTAGGCGGTTATTTAGAAAATTTTCCGTAAATCGAGCAACCGGAAATAGTTTCACCGTTAACTCTGAATAAAATAACTAGGAAACTAAAAGTCCAAGCTAAATGAAAATTTACATTTTATGTAATAATTGCCTTTGTACGTAGAATCAAAAATTTGATAAAAATCGAATAAATGCAAGTATCATTTTATTTCTGTCGTTTTTAGATATTTTCCGAATTCTTCATTTTCACGGTTTTCTTGAAATCGACTATAACAATTGTTTTTAAACTTAGTATACTTCTTAGCTACTTAATTTAGTTTTATATTAACTAAGGAGTTTCTCTAATAAATTTTTGAAAATCGAGTAATCGGAAGTACTTAGAGTATTAGTTGTGAACAACATATCTCAAAAACTAACATCGTATGAAAATCAAAAACTACATGTAAGTTTTCTGGCCTCTGTATATAAGACGACAAGAATTTAGTTCAAATCTAATGACCGGAAGTGCGATATTTAAGATTTTTGCGATTTTCTCGAAAGCGGCTATAAAATTTTTTTTGATAATTCCTACAGTTCTTATGCCTTTGACATCCTTTTACGCGAACTTAGAGGTTTTCCTAAAAAAATGCGATGAAGCGAATTATCGGAGAAAATCTCTGGAGTTAAGCAGAGTTCTGCGTGTATATTAATGTGGATGGGTGACCGTTTGAAATTATCGTTCCCAAAACAAATGTAAATAATATTTTAATCATTTGTGGACGTTTGCATATTTGGGTATCTATGTACATACGTAAGAGAAAGTCGCGTGTTGTCTTATACTAGATTTTTATTTTGTAAGTTGACAAAATTGTTTTTAATTTAACTAGTTCTGAATTAAAAACAAACTATAAGAAAAATTATTACACTATTTAAAACAAATAAAATTAAAATCAGAACAAATTTCAAATATACGAGTACAACATAATTTAATAATTTCAAAGTGACAAAAAAACTTAACGCAAATGTACAAGTCCTTTAAAGTTGTTCTTATATAAGTTAAAATTGTAATTATTTATTTAATTTATTCATAGTTTTACCTATTGACGTATTTTAGTGTAAGCCCAATAAAACATCCACCTTCAAATGATTACCTGTTAAATAACTTACACTATATATTTATAATTAGAGTCCTGAAGGTGCCCAATAACTTAAGCAAAGACTGTTAACAATAATATTTTTCAATAAAATCAAATAATTTAAACAACACTAGTTTTTTGGGGTGACTCTTTTAATAATTAATTGACAGTCTTAAACTATGCATCTCTAAACAGAAGTTTATTAGGCAAATCATTATATTTTTAAATCTAATATCGACAGTTAAAGGTTTTACTAGTTAATTCGTGACACCTTGTATATCGTGTTTACCTCATTATGCATTTTGTTATTAGTTATTTAAAGCCCACTATTTTACACAAGTTTCAGTTAAGGTATCGCATTTGCTCGATCCTCAAACACTTGAGGATCGCGACTTTGGTTACCCAACTATTTAATAATAATAATAATAATAATAATAATAATAATAATAATAATAATAATAATAATGATCGTCTTTATTGTTTGTATTCGTACATAGAAGAATTAATCAATAAATAATTCATCAGTCATATTCTCTGGCGAAATTTAGCCCAGGGCTACTCTATTTAACCAAGAGAGTATAACAGAAATCGCTGTAGAGAAGAGAGAAAAAAAATAATAAAAATGTAAGCAAGAAACATCATTTTGATAAGAAGTTTGTTTGTTTCAGATAGATATTTATAATTAGTGAGATTTAAGTAATTTATTGTGATTGTAAGAGATAGTTTTTTAGAGAAATTTTAAATTTATGAGCTTCTAAATGCTTCAAATAAATTGGTAGAGCGTTATATAAAGTTATAGCGTTATATGTAAAACCTCTACGAGACAGACTTGTAAAATATTTTGGCATCGAAAGCAGTTTCTTATTACGAGTATTTTATTTACAGCGTGCATCAGATCTCTTATTATCAATTTAGAAGAAACGGAAGGAGTGCGAGTCTTGGTGAGCATTGAGGTTGTGTATACAGCTAGTTGATGTTTTCATCGATTATGCATTTTTAATCACTTTAATTCATTAATTTTAGGGGTAATGTGATCGTGCTGTTTTAGATTAAGAATAAATCGGCAGCACTAGTTTTGTACTCTTTGTATTCGATTTTGATCGGAGTACTTCAAGGCAGGGACCATAAATAAAATAACAATAATTAAACCTCGATAATACCAGAGTTTCTATGGGTATCTTCCTTTGTTTAATGGTTAAAATTTCACGGTTCGAATATAGTAATTTGAATAAGAGTAAGTTTTTTGAAGAAGTTTAGATAGATGTGATTTGAATCGTAGATGTGTCTCTAATAAAATTCCTAGGTTTTTGGCGCAATCAACGGTATTTAAACATTTATTATCAATATTTATGTTAAACTCTGTACTTAATGAAGTTATAGATTTTCTATTACCAAATAGTAAGAGCTTAGTTTTGTTAGTATTAAGCTGCAAGTTATGCTGTAGAGAAAGTTTATTGATAAGGTTGAGATCATTGCAATAGCTTGTTCTTTTTCTGCAAAGCAGAAAGATTTATATAATTGCGTATCATCTGCATATGCCTGCACTTTACAAAATTTGAATGAATCCTGTTCATGCCGTTGTACATTTTAAATATTGCTAAATTTTACAAATAGCGGGATAATATGAAATTTTCTATAAAACAAATGTTGAAACGCTAACGCCTCTTTGATAGATGTATGTCTGTAGGCTGGATTTCTTAATATTTAATTTGATTTGATTAGTAATGGAAATGTTAACTCACCCTATACGATGTCTTTAAGACTTCTCCCGGAGACGCAGCAACGCTGTGGTGTAAAGGACCGTTTTTTAGGTGAGGATAAGATTATGGTAAATCAGGGGTAGTTGCTGTAATGGATGTGTTTTTCAGAACAAAGTCTATTCGTAATTGTTGCACGTAATTCAAAATAGCACCGCTTGTGGACACAGAATTTACGAACGAGCGTTTTATCAACGGTGTTAACACTAGCACTGTTAAGGTACGACTATTTCTTGCGCTATCAAAATGCGCATTGAAGATGAAGAATACATATAAATTTATATACAAGGTGGCTACTAGGAATCGAATTGAGTTACTTACAAGACATTAAACATTAATATGTTTTCTTTTTACAACGTAGCTAAGAATAAATAAAATGAGTTTTAGCTTATTGTATACTTAATTTAACTTTGATAACTAATAAATTGAAACAAATGTTTATTATTGTCAAAGGTTCTATATGGCGCAAACATACTCCCCCGCGTTGACTTCACTGAAGTCAAAAAGAATCAAAAACAAAAAGAAGATGCTGCGACAAACATAACATATTAACAAGTTAGAGGTAGACGGAAAAGTTTGGTAAGTGGGCGAGAGTATTCGCCCTCTGATGTTTGGACTGATGCAACTCGAACAACGTTGTCCTTTCCAGGGAATAATTTAGTAACACGACCAATAGGTCAAGTTAAAGGTGGTGTGTGGCGTTTGAGAACTAAAATCAAATCATTGTTGTTCAGGTTTGGAACGGGAGTATTCCATTTGGAGCGACGTTGCAACATCGATAAATAGGTCCGCGACCATGATCGCCAAAATCGTTGAGTAAACGCTTGAATTAGCTGGAAATGCTTTAACCGATTGTCAAGGGTAAGCACAAGATCGGGCTCAGGCAACGAATTGAGTGATCGACCAATGAGAAAATGCGAAGGGCTGAGATATTGTACATCATTAGGGTCAGACGAAAGTTGCGCAAGTGGGCGTGAATTGAGTATCGCTTCGATGCGCTCAATAATGGTTAAAAATTGAACAAGAGTGGGAACATATGCTCCAAGAACTCGTTTCAAATGGAACTTGGTACTCTTGACATCACCTTCCCACAGTCTACCTTGATGAGGGTTTGCAGGAGGCAGGAAATGAAATGTGATTCCATTTGGATTAGCATACGACTCTAGAGAACCTTGGGTCTCTTTATCTTCAAAAATGCAGTTACGAGTCTTCTGAGTTCTCGACTGGCACTTACAAAATTGGTACCGCAATCTGAATATAAGTGAGCTGGAAGTCCACGGCGATCAACAAAACGATGTAAGGTTTCGATAAAAGAAGGCGCTAACAACTCCTCGACAATTTTCAAATGGACTGCCTTTGTAGTAAAGCACACAAAAACACATAAATAAAATATCACAATTTTGGTGCTTCTCAGACGAAATAATTTGATTGGGAATGGGCCAGCGAAGTCCATTCCAGTATGGCGAGGGTATTACACGAGAACTAGGTAAGTCACTCATGGTTGGGATAGCATTCGAAGGTTTAGCACGAAAACAACGTATACATTTCAGGACGCGCGAGTGGGCAACACCACGGCAAACGAGTATCCAAAATTTTTGTGACACGATGGACTGAAAAGTGATGGTCCACAATGTGCATTGATAATCTGATAGTAATCAACCGAAGAAATAACTAGGTGGTGTGAGTGAGGTAACAAAATTGTGTGCTTGGATTGGAACGGTAAATGAGATTGGTTTAATCGACCTCCAACCCGAATAACACCATCAACAAGAAATGGACGAAGTTGCTGTATGTGTCTCGAACACGGCCTTGAAGCATTAAGGTTTCTTAATTCGTCTTTGAATAACAACGATTGTATGTATTTGAAAAGCGCCAGTTCGGCACGTTAGTGAGTTTGTAATATTGACAAGGATCTATGGGAAGGTAGCCAAATGCGAAACCGGCGATAAATTATTCTCGCTGCCCGAGGCCATGATGAAACATGGTGAAATAATTCGACAAATTGAGGCGAGGTCGAAACTAAACAGATCATAGGTTTGAGTTCAAGGTCAATCGGATTAATACCGAATGAAGAAATGGGCTTGGGCCAATATTTAGGGCCACAAGATAACCAAGTAGGACCGTTATACCAGTCTACACTATGGCCCTTGGATAGATCGCAAGGTAACACGCCACGAGATGGCAAGTCTGCTATGTTTTGGTGGGTAGGTACGTAGTGCCACCATGTAGGTAGAGTATACTCTTAAATTAATGACACGCGATTTGAAACGAACGTTTTTAACTTGCAAGGCGGTGTACGAATCCAGGTGAGCGCAATTGTTGAATCCGACCAAAGATAAATTGTTTGGATGGGCAATTCAGTCGAAAGAATGTCTGCGCAGCTTTTCATTACTTGAGCGAGCAACAATGCACTCGACAACTCAAGTCTAGGCATTGAAAGAGTCTTTATCGGGGCTACACGAGTTTTGCACAATAGTAAAATTGAAGAAATTGATTGATGAATAGACGAACGCAAATAAACAACTGCCGCGAAGCCCTTTTGGGAGGCGTCGCAAAATCCATGCAATTGATAGGTAGCGGCTGGTGGACCACACAACCGAGGAATGGACAGATTACAAGAGTTCTGAAAAGATTTCAAGAATAACTACAAGTTCGGAATAGACTCAGACGATATGGTTTCATCCCAATCCGACGACAAAATCCATAACTGTTGCATAAAGCATTTTTCCTTCATAACAATAGGGGCTGACCACCCGCAAGGGTCGTAAATTTGAGCAATAAAGGACAAAAGTTTCTGTTTTGTTACAGGAGTTGATAATAAGTTACAAGAAGAAGGGAATTGTAGACAAAAATCATCACGAGTAGGGTTCCAGATAAGTCCTAGAATTGAAACGTCTGGGGAATGTGAATTGATCAATTTTGACAATTCTTGACGTTTAAGAGGAACGTCTTCGAGGAGACTTGTAAGTTACTACACCACTTACGTAGCTCAAAACAACCAAGAGATAATAACTTACAAAGTTCGCGCTTACCCAGAAGTGCATCATCAACAGACGATGAACCTGTGATAATGTCGTCGACGAAAATATTGTTCTTAAGAATGTAAGAAGCAAGGGGAAATCGATTACCTTTATCAATTACCAGTTGTTGGAGAGTTTTGAGCGCTAAGTACGGCGCTGAAGGGACACCATATGTGACGGTGGTCAAGACAAATGTCTGTAATGGCTGATCTGGCGATTTGCACCATAAGATGCACTAGTATTGGTGATCCTGGGAAAAAAACAAATGGATATTGGCGAAAGCGAAGTATGACATCTGATACTAAATTGTTTAATGACACGCCAGATGCAGAGTTCGCGCTGGCGTTGAAAACAACACGTAGCTTAGATGTGTCTCCATGAGGTTTGAAGATTCCGTAATGAGGAATTAAATATTTGGGTGCGACATCTACCGGTAAAGGTTTCATGTGGCCTAACTGAAGGTATTCCTTCATAAAGTTGATATACTTCAGTTTAAACATTGGGTTTACCGCAAATTTGCGCTCGAGTGACAAGAAACAATTTTGAGCAAAAGTTGCCCAGCTGCAGAGGACAATTTGGTTTAAATGGCAAGCGAACAATGTAACGACAAAATTTGTTACGAGTTACGGTTTGCGAATAAAATGTTTCGCAAAATTCATCTTCCTACGACAATGATGTCGTTGCGAAGGAAGGGGGTTCTTCTTGTTTCCAAACATTTTCTAATTGAAGCGACAAGTTATTGTCAACGGATACGCTGAGTGAAGCAAACAAACTAGTCTCAGTAGTTAAATTTGAGGCATAATTAGCATGGGCGCAATGCCCATGACAACATAACCAAAATCTGTATACATAATGTAAGGAAAATGGGCTTTTGGACGATGTGCCATGCCTTTTATGATTGCTGCCGACAAGTCAGAACCAAGCAAAACATCAAATGGTGATGGAGTATCAAATGTAGGGTCAGCAAAAGTAATAAACGATAATTCATTTTTTACCGACGGTTTGAGCGTTAGACGGGGAAGATATGAAGTGATCCTATTCAAAATGGCAAATGGATGCGCCGTTGCGATACGTGTACCACCTAATGATTCAAGATTTAGGTGACAAACACCATTGGTATGTGCAGGAGTTTGGGCAATGCCATCAATCGAGATAGCAACTTGGTTGCGTTTGCAATGAAGAGATTGGATGTAACGTTCAGAGACAAATGACACATGGCTTCCTGTGTCGATAAATGCTCTAGCAACAACATATTGTGTTTGGTACACCCTTAAGCAAAAAATTGCGATAGGAATTAGCATAGAGGAATTATTTAGAGGTTTGGCAAGCAATGAGCTACTGCTTGACTCAACATCAGAGGTTTGAGCAAATGTTGATGTCATGGGTTGATCGACATAATTTTCGTGGTCTTGAAGATCTTTGACTAGAGTATGATTGTGGGTAATCAGTAGAATTTTGTGCGTAAGACAATTTTCTTTGTGGTTTTATCGATAATTTTGAGTCAATGGACTCTTTGGGTATTCGAGACGATGGAGAAACATCATAACGAGACGAATTTGGGCGATTTTCGAAGTACCACAGTGAATTATGTTTCTTTTGACAAACTCTGCAAGTACATTTTGATTGGTAAGCAGCGAGGAAATGTGTGCCTAAACAATTTACACACAGTTGTGCTTTCTTCACCGGTTCATAGCGTTGATTTGGATTTTTATTCAAGAGTAAAGCGCAAGATGAATGCTTGTGGGAAGTTTTGTGGCACAATGCACAATTTGGGGAACTGGTAGTTAGTAAGGAAGAATGAAACGACGAGCGAGATGATTGTGAAGATTTAGCTTCACTTGTATATAATTTTGTTTTCGATGTAGATGGTTTAGATAGTGAAATAGAGGCGATAGTTTCCACGTTTTCAGCTAAAATTGCGTCATGCTTTGTGAAATCCAATATTGATTTCAAAGTGGGGAACGATGATGTAGTGGCAATGTGGGTTTCAAACCTAGAGGCTAATGCTTTGTCAAAGCGCGATAAGACGAGGGTAGCAAAAATTGACTTGTAAATGTTAGTATCTGGAATTGATTCTAGTGCGCTAATATGTATGTTGTACATATCCAAAAATTTACGAATAGAAGCGACAGAATTGCTCTCGAGATTAGGAAGATTGAGAAGCCTTTGGAAATGGAAGTCAACCTCTCTTTTGGGGTTAGAATATCTATTCTTTAATAAATTCAAAGCAAGCTGATAGTTGGTCTGAGTTAAGGGAAGATGATTAACGATTTGTAAAACATTACTTTCTAAATTTGCTAACAAATATTGGAACCCTTCTAGTTCAGCCAGGTTCGCATTATTGCCCACGATGGACTCAAATTTTGCAATAAAAGAACTCCAAGTGTGGAAGGTTCCATCGAACTTTGCAATGTGCAGTTTTGGAAGAACAGTGTTACTTTTTATTTGATCTTGGGAAGAAACGATAGGTTTATTTTCATCGATTGTGTTCAACGAAGATTGAGTTTGAGCCCCAATTTTGGTGCACAATTTCAAATAGAGTGTTTTGATGAAATGAGTTGATGAGATGAGACATACCTCTGTAAGACCAAGTGGGAGGTCGTCCACATTCTCATAAACTTCGGATTTTCTGCGAAAGCTTTCATATTCGGCTTCAAGATGAGCCTTTAAAAGTGTTAAATTACATGAATCAGGAGTATATTCGAGATCATTTTCAATTTCAACAAAGAGTTTTTGAAATTGTTTTATCAAACATGTAAAGAGTACAAGACTAACTTTAGGTACCATTTCTAAAATTAAATAACTTTGTTTTAAGTTTGAAGTATAATTTCGACTTAACCTGTATATAGGCTTGACAAACAAATTCAATTTAATAAATAGAGCAATTTTCAAAACACATACGTATGTAATATTTTAACAATATGAACTTAACATGACAAAATATTTGTTTTTAACTCAATTTGATTTAATTTGAAAATATTTTGTGAAGGATTTGTTTACAACTATAATATGGATTTTAATAAATTTATTCGAACAAGTTTAATTATTCTTGTCTTTTTGAAAACAAACTTGATGTTTAAGCACAAAATACTTTCAAGGATATTTTCTTGTCTATGAATTCGACACGTTTTATAGTCAACAGATGTGATAATCGCAGGTTCTGAAGCAATAAGTGGGCACAAACTAGAGGAACGTTAACAAAGCGTTTTTTGTTCCATGAATATGTACCTAAGTGAATGTAGATATTTGTCCTAGGAATACGAAATATTTAGCACGATGTAATAATAATTGAATTATATATCCAAATAGTTTAACAATTTAAACAATCCGGCTCGAAGGACCAAAAATATGTTCACGCCGTTGTAAATTTTAAATCTTGTTAAACTTTACAAATAGCGGGATAATTAGAAATTTTCTACAAAACAAATGTTGAGACGCTAATGCCTCTTTGATACTAGTGAACATTAAAGTTGTATGTCCGTAAGCTGGATTTCTTAATATTTAATTTGATTTGATTAGTAATGGAAATGTTAATTTACTCTATACGATGTCTTCAAGACTTCTCCTGCGGATGCAGCAACGCTGTGGTGTAAAGGACCGTTTTTTTTGTTTGTTTTTTTTGTTGCTCACGTTCTCTTTACTATTTAACATGTAACCTATTGACAAAGTATGCCATTGCAAATACTTGAACCTTTCCTTATACTCGTACATAGGATAATCAAAAATGTAGGCTCAGGTAACCCCTTTCACCGGTCACCACTGAAAGCTTTTCAAATCTAGAGAATCTCATCCAATTTGCACTCTCCAAATTTTTGAGTTAACGTGGAGGGAAAATTCAGTGCAGACAGATAGGCAGATATCATGTTAAAATTAACCTAAGCGTGCTCAGGGGTTGCCCTATTCCAATAACTTGTTTATATGTAACAGTTATTTTCTAAATCATATGCTTGTTTCGTTTGAATAAATTCCTAAGTTTATTTTATTCAATTTTGGCATATTCTAACTTTATTCCGTACATTTACCGTCCTTTTTGAGTGCTAAATCTAATTATATTTAATTTTTAAATGCTACAGATTACAATTTTTTGCTAAATATTTTACTCGTATAATAAATTTGTTATTTAATTTTGAGTTACTTATTTAGGCGTATTTAATATTAAATTTAGATTCTTACTTGTTCACGTGTGAATTTGTAAATTTTAAGTCGCTGAAATTGAAGAATTATGAATTTATAGTATTTCATTCCAACAAGCCATCTTTAGTCAACTTTTACATTTTTCTATTTTTCGTTAAGAGTATGACGTATCGTTATCTAAATGGACAGCTTGTCACTGAACCTTCTGTTTCAGGAATTTCTGTTTGTGCAATTTTATTACTTATGGAAGCGTGTTCCACAGCATGGATAAGTCTAAATAATTAACAATGTTGTACCTAGTTTAGTCATTCTTATAGTTTGTTTTAGAATTTCTGGTGCTATAAATTCTATTCTGAACTGTCTTTTCATTTATGCTGATCCTATGTCTTCGCTTCGTTAGCGTTGGCCTGGAGGTAGCTTAATCACTCGTCGCCTTCCTTACAGAATACGTAACATGTGAATTATTGGTACCATATTCTGGTCCAGCATGTCAACAAAAAAGATTATTAGGCTCATGGTGGTGTAAATTCCCTTCTTTTTAATTTCTTTATGTTAATAGTGTTAAATATTTCAAGCATAACGTTTAAATTCACAAAAGTTTTAAATACTATTATTGATTGTAAAATGCAATTACAAATGTAAAATTTAGTTAAAATAAGTTATTTCCAAAATTTAGTTTGAATCCTTCTATTTTTCTTTTAAATAGAATATTCATTATAAGGTTCAACTATTTTATCAATTGCAATAATTTGATAATTTGATTACTGCAAATTAGGCAATATAATTTACTTAAATTTGTAAAAATGTAACAATAAGTTTAAAAAGAATACATAACGTTATTTTATATCCACTCGAGGATGCGTTAAACAAGCAAGAAGTTATTGAAAGTGCTTTTTTATCGGATTAAAGCTAACATAAATTTAAATATGAAGGATTAATTTACGACTTTATCCTAAAATGTTCTTAAGATAAAGTAAAATTTACAAGCAAAAAGTTATTGACAAAAATTCTTTTAAAGAGTCAAAGTTAACAATATATAATTCTTTAAGTGAACCTCGTATATTGAACACTGATTTCTAAAGTAAGATAGCAACAGCGTCCTATTATCCAAAATAGTTTAAAAGAGAAAAGAAATTTTGATTACGTAGATAACGATTTTCGGCAACATGTGTTGACACAGCATCCGTTGATTACATTCAAAAACTTTATTAACTAAATTGAATACAAAAGGCAAAGCAAGTACCTGTTTAGATAATACAACTTAGATATTAATACATTTAAAGCAAACAATAAGATAGTGCGTAGATTGTAATGCGCTAAATTGTTCTATACATTTTTCATAAAACAGGCCACTTAAAAATTTTTAAAGAATTCTATTAAATTTTCGGACGATATTACTTTACAAACTTAATATAGTAGGGAAATTCTAAATATTTTCAAATGATTTAACTAATAGTTAATTTACATAAGAAGCAGACAAATAATAGGTAAGTTATAAAGTTAAAGTAGCTATGCCTAATGTGACATTCTACATTGAAATGGGTCAACTAAACTTTTCATACCGGTAGTATAGAAATAAAAACTTTTGTATGTGAGGTACAGATGCATGGAAATTCGAATCACCGAGTGATTACCATCTTCAACATATTTAAATAGATTTACTGTTTGATTTCTTCCTTAGGTTTATTTATTAATTAGGACATGTATTCTATGCCAACAGTATCGTAGCAAGAAATAAGAAAATAACTAAGGCGCGTTTTAAAAATACATAATCCGTCGGAAGATAAATAATTAAGTTTGTACGACTTTTCACAGCTGTTGAAATCCTCACGCGGTTTTTTGATTAGTAGGTAGTCTGTCAATCATGGCCAGTACAGCAGAACGTAAATAACCTCAAGTCTATCGGATCAGCATAGTATATTAACTACGATATCTCATACAAATCTCATCGCAAGGCCTAAGTTACAAAAGGAACATTTCGCCTTCGAATTGTTCTAGTGAATACATATAAATATCGCTTATGTTATAATATTCATGTCAAGTGCACGAGTTATTTTATCTTTGTTAAGATGGGTGTTGAATTTTTTCGGTTTGTTTGTCTGTTTTGTGGTGGGATACGCAAATTCCCTGGGCCCTCTTGCTTCAACTACTATGGCCTTTTCGTCATGCCTACTAGAATTTTGCTGAATGTGGAGGAGTTAAGCCGCCAGTAGGGATTTTTAATGTGCCAAATATTATATTGACACGAGGCCTACGATTTTACTTCCTTATTTGAGAAGAAGGCATGTTTTTTAAATTTTTCTCCCCTAAAAAATTTACCGATTTCAATCGTTGCATCTTCATTTGATTCTAATTTCCATGTTGATATTTCAGCTATTTGAGACATCATTAATTAATTATTTTTGACAGTTAACATCGAGTGATTCTCTAAATTGGAATGTAGCTATAATTAACATTCCTTTGGTCATCAAAATTTACAACTAAGTTATAATTACTTTATTTCCTTGCTTTAGGGGTTTATTCAAAAGCTCAGTACATTTATTGTCAATTTAAATTCATTAACTTATCTTATAATTTAAATAATTATATAATTATCCTATCTAATCTAGTGCCACTAGATTTGATACCTTTTCACTTAATAATTTTTTGCTCTAACTATTTTGGCCGAAACTTTTTCCTTGGTTCTCGAGAAAGACACTTGTATAACTTTTAAAATAACATGTATTTTGCGAATATAATTTTTAGTCTCCTTTGATTCCAGACTTGCACCGGCTGCTATTCAAGGCACCCGTCGTCATCTACACAGAAGATCGTAGATAGTTCGTGCTTCGTCTTATCTGGTCACATTTATTAACAGATAGCCCTTTTAATTACTCGCACTCATTATTCTGGTAAATTTTATTATTGTTCAGTTGACAATTAATTCTTTTAATTACAGCAAATTACATTGTTAAATTATTCATATTAATTATGTGCGTTATGCTTTCACTGTAGCGCTATTATTGCTAAAATTGTATTGTTCTCTGTTACTGATTCTTAATATTTATGATAGAAGCATATCATTTAAAATCAACATCTGGCTATACATGTAGTTTTGCGTATAAACCTTTCTAATTATATAACAAATTGAAAATACCCTTAGGAAGATACACGTGTGTATCCAGATTATTATTATATTTGTTTAGGCATATTCCGAATATAAAAACTGCTGGAGTCACTTTATTGCCATTTTTCCATCTTTTCGCAATAGCGATTAGCACTAAGGTTTAACACTGCGCAGTAGATTGTGTAGTGCGGATAAGCCGAAAAAGTTGCTCTCAACAACTCAAGACCTAACAAATTCAACAGCAAGCAGGTATATGTGTTTCTTCAACTTGGAGAGGGCCAGTGTACTTGGATTTGTTTCTGTTCAATTCTACCATTACAAGTAGAGTTTATTGTAACCAACTTGATGAAATTGGTGGTATCACGTGACAGAGTGTAAAACAAAGTCTCCATGATAAGTAGGGTATTCCATTATGATAGCGCATCTTTTCATTGGTCTGCGCAAATAAAATAGTTTAAGTACCCCACTTGGTTAGGTGTTTTGCCTCAACCGTCTTATAGCTGTGATGTTATTGTCTCAAATTTTCAAATATTCCGCGTTCTAAACATGTTTCTAAGATACATACTTTTTGAAAAGTGGAATGCATATTTTTCCAGATCTCAAGCGTAAAGTTATTAACAATGTTTATAACGGGGTGGTCCTAACAATACTTCTGTCATTAAGTTCAGTTTAAATAATCAAGGATCAGAAGCATTGAGGTGAACTGTCCAAATTTCGCTTGATGTGAGCAATTTCCCCAACGAATTAATAGGTAGTGTTAATATTACTTCGGTACCTGTGATAGTAGTAAGTGTTAACGACCAGGTTCCAGGAATTTATTGTCTTGAAAATACTTGTCCCGACGTTCAACGACTCCTTTTTGAGTTGATTGGACGGGATATCGCATTTCTTGATCCTCGTTGATAGATTCGCAGAAGCGCCTACGATCCTAAACCCTTTTTCGTTTTTTGATCCACGATGAACACAAAAAATGGGTAACTAATTCGAAGCTATTATTCTGGAACGGTCACTACACTTTATGCTAAGCGTACATGCACCTTCGAAGATCGATACTCTAATCTGAATGCTCGAAGCAAGCTCTCTTTAACCTTCGAATTCTCGGGGAAC
>JAHWXV010203178.1:0-12925 GCA_024586415.1 Phrixothrix hirtus | reverse complement strand
AATATTTAAAATAAATTAGTGTACATAGTTACTTGTAGAATTTTTAGTGAATATAAATAAACATTGTAAAAACAATTAGCTAGTCTCGTTACAATATAATATTAACTTAACTAAGCATTCACACCAAATATAATGAATAATAACAGGCATGTTACCGGTGTACGCCGTTGTTTATTTACCCTTTAAATGGATTTGAAACGCAAAACAATATGCTGGAAATAAATTTAAAAAACTAAGGTCTGCAAGTACTTTAGAAGAAAAGTTGAAAATAATTCGTATGTATGGAGACAGAAAAATTATATCAACAACAGCTTTGGCAATAAATCGACTTATTTGAATAGTGAAGAATAAGGTACGCATTATTGAAAACATGAAAAGTGCGGCAAGATTAAAAGGCACTTTACTATTTGTCATTACTACATTTAAAAATACTAAAGTGTGTTTTTAATGTCACAATTCCGTGAATTTTAATTAAGATAACTGCAAAAGTTCTCGTCTGCGGCATAACTAACTCTATTGTTTAGTTGCGAAAAGAAAATTCATTCATTCATCGATACATCGATTGAGGTTATCCTATTTAAATTCACCTATCCATGAAGTTCCATTTACTTCCAGATAAAAATCAGGAAACATTGTCTTGGTACTTGAGATCTCAGAATTGGTTTGATATGGAGTTGAAGTCATTACTTCCTGGAAAGAACTATTCTTGTAATTTACATTAAATTCTACCATTTTGTGCCTATCAAATATAAAGTTAATAGTAAGGTATTTAAGAACTTCCCTTCAAGAAGTTTAATAATACTATTTCAATATTATTACTTGTATAATTTCCTCATGTGTGAAACGATTTCGCCGTATAAAATTTCTATTACTTGTATTGCGTTCATCTTATTTTTTTATTGGTTATTAATGTGCCTGTACTATGCAAGTGTCAGCTATATCGTCATCATACATATCTGTCTAGCAAAAACTAAATAATTATTTTGAGGTACATTCAATGCTAGTGTACGTTCAGAATACTTATGCAATTCATAAAACTATGACAGATATGTCCACTACTAATTCTTTTGCCGTGATTTAAAGTACATATTAAGTTTAATGAAATTAATCTAATAGCGACCTATTTCTTTTATTTACCGATTTAGATAGCACCTTACAAGATGCTGATTATAAACGCTGCAATAAGTTAGTTGAAACACACTATCTTCACTAAGCCACTCGTATCAGTGCATTTGCGTCAAATACTCCAGTTTATGTCGTAATGGCATTTTGACCGTTTACGTGTGTAGCTGGAATTCATCAAATGTGCAAATCAATCAGTATTGTGATTTTCCCCCTATCATTTAAATTAAAGCTCGGTTATCTGCAAACAATTGTATTGTGCGATGTAAATTTTGCTACTGTACGAATTTCTCTCTCGCCTAATAAACAATGACAACGCACGTGAGAAGTTCTCACCCATTACAGAGTAAATCACACTCTTCATCATGGGAGTACTTAACGATGTGTAACCTTTGGTGTTGTAAATACATACACGTTCCTGCCATCTCCACAAGGTGGATGCGACAACGCACGGAGTAAAAACTACAGCCGTTCCTCAATGTTGAATTTGGAAGAGGACTCCAGGCACACATAGAACCTCAAAACGTTACTTCACCAGCTACCCATTAAGGTGGCACCACAAAGAACTCAGGTAAACAATAGAACCCGTTTTAACTGAATTCTTCTCAATGTGAAGGCAGTTGTTTTAATGAAACCTGTTGAAGTGCCTTGCCAAAGATAAAAATACAAGCGAGTTTAGAGCAAGGATATGCGACGAAATTTAGCATGAAGATTGGTATCTGACAAATTTGAAATATTGAATAAAACTTATGAATAAGCAACCATATAATCAGCGCAGGTTTATCGATGACAAAACTTTCAAAAAGAGCGAACACCTGTGCACATAAAAAAGAAACTGCATCAACGTCTAATATTCATCGAAACCATTTTTCATGAATTTCTCACGCAAAAGATGGGATAACTTTGTATAAAACTATTCCCAAGAACGTGTGAATTATTTAAAAGCAAAATGGTACGCTCATTGGCCAAAGCCGGATTTTATGAATAGAATGATCACAGGAGATGAATCATAAGTATTTGAATACGATTCTGACACCGAAAGATAAACTTGCCCAAAGAAGGCATTGCACACCACCTTTAATTCTCAGAGAAAATTAGTATTAAAGGGTTAAATGATAAATCGAAAATGAGCTTGGAATTTCGAAAAAATTGAGGAGGGTTTTGTGTGTCCGTCGTCAGATCACCTATAATAACAACGCACTCAGCTATACTACATTGGCTGAAAGCATTTTTGGTTAAATAACAGTCTAGTCTTTTCACACCCATTCTATAACCCCGACATGGTGTGACTTCTAGTTCCCAAGATTAAAATACATCTAAAATGTCACCATTTGGGCATAGCTAACGTCAAAAAAACCAAGATGGATTCATTGAACACTCTCACAACTAATAATTTCAAGCCCTGCTATTGTAAACGTTGTGAGGGTTCTCAATAGTCATACTTTGAAGATGACAATACTAATCTAAAATTTTTATTAAATAAGTTTTTAAAAAATAATTCTTATTTTTTCCTGACAAACCTCGTATAAATAAGTTTTTATTTAAAAGTAAAAATAAAACTAATGATATGTATTGTTCAATGTTTAGAATATGAATTATCCAGTTGTAAAAAATGTTTAATAGAGTACGAAATTATTTCATCTAAATAAACTTGTTCGCTGTTTGCTGCGTCAATTAATTAGATTTGTAGTTATTTAATATTTATTGCGGTGGCGTTATCATCTAAATAAACAATGCAGCGAACAAAAAAACCGCATTGAAGATATCAAATTCAATTTATCTATTAAAACAATAAAATATCATACCCTACTATTTAAATAAATCAAATAAAGATAAATCTACAAATTTTCAATTTAGTAAATGTCTTTAAGCAAAGAATGAATCAAAACTTTAATCAACACACTAATTTATTTAAATGTTAATTTCAACTTCACTTATTTTGGTTTTCAGCGTAATTGGTCATCTCTTCGAATTTATTTGATATTTCGAAGGAAGGGCTCGCATCAAGGAATTTATTTGCGTTGTAATTTCACTTGAAATTGAAAATTGAAAAAATTGAAATTGAAATCAAATGGGTCTTCCGCTTGGATTATGCATGGCTTGAACCTCAAAATGTCTACGCTGGCCTCCCTTATTCTTCGATTAATTTGATAAGACTGTCGTTATACGTTCGATGCACTACTTTTGCACTTAGGACTGGTTATCACTGAAAGACTAGTTACCGCCAAACAACTGGATACCAAAATACTGGGTACCAAAGACGTCGAGTTTATAGAAGTTAGCCCTTATATAACCCTTAGCGTCTTTATTGTAACCGATTTGTAAAATGCGTTTTTACTAATCGCGTAACGATGCACATTGACATATGTTTCTAATTAAGAAAGGGGTGTTCTGTCTGTATTTTCGTTTTATAAATTCTTTTGAAATGTATACAATTGTTCATTTTTATGAATGTAGTTTTAAGGAAATATTTTTCTGAATTGTATTCTTAAAATCCTTAAATATATGCTTATTTTAATTACATTTATTAAGTAAACTTTTAATTAATGTATAATGAACATCGCTATTACATAAGGGATAAAAATTTGTACACGGAAGCACAACAATCTTCTCATTTGCTACACTGATAACTAGAAATTTTTAAGTGTGTAGATTTACAAGATGTTTATCGCTGTATATAACTCATAGATATCTTTTGGCAATGCTAGTTGACGTTTTTGTCACTGACAGTACGAATTATTTCAAATGACTGCACATCTCTTAAACCGAGAATATGTAATACACGTACCTATGTTTTACAGCTAAATTTATTATTTTAGACAGTCTTTTTCTCTTCACGTCAACACTTATTATTTATTATTAATGTTATGGTGTGATTATGTAATAAATCATTATGAACATTAACGATTCTTCACTTTTTAAAGCCTTAGCTTGGCGATTAATTCTTTCCAACATTCATTTGCAGCTTTATAAGATTCGAATTACAATAAAATATATAAACATCAAATTCAAAATTATTTTAAAATTTGCAACCATTCATAAGAAAAATTTCATAAAAACGAAAATTCAAATAATATGCCCTAAGTATCATTCATCCTTTGAGAATGTATGAAAAGCTATTAAAGACCCTCATTATCACGTTCAGATTCGGTTGAATGTTAATACCCCATACAGTAACGAAAACACTAAGCTCGGCACACTAAAAATTTAATACCGAAATTGTGATTCGATAGAGAATTATGTCAAAAAAATTGTCATTTGCTCAACAACTTACTGCATCGACTAGCAGACCCCGACTGGTGCAGTGGTTAGCATATTTGCATCTGCACCCAAGGAACGCGGGTTCAAATCCGATCGAGGCCGGTAAATTTTTCATCGGAGAAAACATGCATTCTTCTTGGATAAGGAAGTAAAATTGTAGATCCCGTGTCAATGTGATGTTTGGCACGTTAAAAATTCCTACTGGCGGTGGAACTCCTCCAGACTCGGCAAAATTCTAGTAGGCATGGCGAAATGACTGTATGACAGTTCTAGTTCAAGAGGGTCATAGGAAATTCCGCATCCCGAACACTCAGTCACAAAAACAAACAAATAAGCTGCATCGAGTAACAAGTTAAAGGTAAATCCCTTTCTATGATGGTACTAAATGGCACACAAAATTCATATAATTATATCATTACATAATTGAAAAGCTCTGAAACAAATATAATCACAAAATTGGTCAAAAATAAACTTCTTCAAGAAGCTCTCAAGTATAAACACTGAATAATCAGCTTTTTGTCTATGAGAATCAATCACTCCAAAACGAACACGTGATAAAACGGCAGTAATTTTGAATCAATTATATGCAATGACCGCAGCCATTCAGATACAAGTCACACTGCAGAACGAAATGAAGAACACTTCTGTAAAATAAGACCCTTAATTTCTACTGAAGACATTACTGAAGTGCGGTCCTCAGTTTATGATCTGATGCGAATCTTTTGTCTTTGAAGGTATGGTTCAACTATCCAATACGTAAAGATCTCATGAACACATGTGAGGACAGTAAAAGGGTGCATTAGTACTTTTCATTTGAATTTCTACAATTTGGCTCAAATAACATTAGCACTGGGCATTGTTTTGAAGCACACTAGCACCCTTCGAAAGCAATTTAGCGCTTTTTGCTTTTATGCCGATTGCAACATCGTGGCGTTTTAACATAGCTCTCATCATTTACTGCCATTCCCTTTTCCAAAAACTCCAGAAGGAGTGATCCGTGTTGATGAAAACTAATACATTAGAAGGTGAAAACTCTGTCACCAGTAGTGAATGGTTTATGAATTACGCGTCAGACGTGGAGGTCGACTACGTTTTTCGGTGTGCTAGCTTCTTTTCTATGGGAAAAACTCGCTAGGACCACCATCACATTTTTAAAATTATGTATATTTTGTTTCTAAATGACTTCCCCTCTTAATGCCCTCATCTAAATTCAATAGCTAAGAAAAAAATCTGTTCTGAGACAACACACGACTTTCTCTTACGTATTATAGACATGCAAATAACCTCCAAAAATGAATAAATAGTATTTACGTTTATTTTGGGAACGATAATTCCTAGACACGCAAAACGCTGCTTAACTCCAAAGATTTTCTCAGATAACTCGTTTCAACTTATTTGGTTAGAGTTCGCGCAAAATAACAGTATACACATAAGAAAACTGGTAAGTAAAAAATGGTTAGAGCGATTTTCGAGAAAGTCGCGTATGCGTACGACACGTATACAACACACACGCGATATGCCCATGCATACCTTACACGCGCACCAAAATCCCCATGTATTTGCACGTGCACATATAGAACATTGTGACCGAAAACAACTTTCATATAGGGTAGGAGAAGGCAAAAATATAAAAGCAATGCAATATAATATATGATCAGAAGAGGCAAAGTGATTTTAATAACAAAAGGTAAAAATACTTGCATTAATTAGTTACATTTACCAGCTATTGTGTTAATAATTTACATAATTCGGCCCGCATTTAAGAATAATTTGTATCGACACGGAAACAAACCACACCAAGAATACATTAACTATCTTTACGTGGTTCTTTTGCAAGAAAAGGCAACGGCGTTATGTACCAGGTGAAAATGGTCTTAAGATAGTTATAATAATAGCGGTGCCTCTAAGTTGCCACTTATTACTGCTATGGAAAGAAGTCGAAAAAATTTGGGAAAAAGTTAATTTATTTTAAATCGCCTTTGCTTAATTAGAATATCTTTATCTATATTGTTATTAACCTGATAACCTAATCAGAATGGGTTTTACAAGTGTATTTTTATAATTTATTACACATTCCTGAAAAGTTCAATAAGATTCGCTGTAACTCAATTTAATATTAAAGGTTCAAAAACAAAACTAAGTATACTAAAACAAATAATTTACACAGTTTCGATGTTATTCATAAATTCATAAATGAATATGAACATGGCCAGCGGCTTAAATTAACAGTTAAGTAATTTGGTCGCAAAGAAAAGTTTTTAAAATAATAATAACGAAATTGTTGCACACTATGTGATATTAAAATTTTTAAGTGGTTTACCAAACCAATAATCTGGATTAGAGCATAAAGAAAGTTTGGTCAGCAGAAGTTGATAACTAAATTACTTGGACTTAAAGTAAATGGCACTCTATCTGTTGATCAAATCTCCAAGGTAATTCGAACTTCGCAACGAATGTATAGATCTCCACAAAACGAAATAATCCAAAAAGTTAGACAGAACGTTTTAGGTAGATCGACTTCTGATGCACGACAAATTCCTTCGTTCTTTCACATACATCGCTGAAATATTAACATTTGAATTCATGAATATCGTAAGACGAGCGATTATTGAGTTACTTTCTTCCCTAATAGGACGGTGGTGGGGAATGACCCGCGCGCTCATCATTGTGCCCACACTGTGCCATTTAAGGCCAGTTTTTTTACCTACTGCTAAATTTATCTACCTTTTAATTTCGTAATAATAGTTACCATAATAAATAACGGCAGAGTACATTTAAAAGAAGTGAAAAGACTAGTCCTAGGTAACATCTCAAATATGTGGCCGTGATTACACTGCACATCTAATACCTAATTAAAATCAGGTTATAAAAGCACCAGGTATAAATTTATACGATACATAAAAGCAAGTAAAACCCAGATGTAGTTGTGCAATAAAAGTTGTCAGGATTTGTTGTATTCAGTTTCAAGAATCCGAGCAGCCAGATTTCTATTTGAAAGGAAACATGGCTTTTTGTGATGGAAACGAGAGGGAAGTTTTTTTTTCGAGAATTAATAGAAATAATAGGAAATGATAGTCAAGTAAATTTTGGCGGATAGAATTTGTCGTTTCGCTAGTCGATTTGTTTTGGCGTTTTCGGTGTTATTTAAATACGCGGATGATACCCTCCGTAAAGTTCGCGGGGCTGTCATATTGGTGAGGTATTAAAGTTCGAATGAACGACGTTAAATAAATTATCGGCGAGGAAAATGAACGCAGCTCGTCTCGGCAACCGAGTAAAAGTGGAAAGTAGATTCGCGCGGCATCCGTGTGTATTTTGGGCCCGCAATTAACCAACCATTGGGATTGAAGACTCCCTTTCAGACTCGATGGTTGTCATTTAACCTCACTCGCGTGGTCTGGGAATTAGAGAGCGTATTCTCCAGCAACATCTACAGCCCCCTCCTTGCGTGCTGTGTTAACAGCTATTCCTAGAGTGTAGGAAACGGGATAATTGTCTCTTACGTTAATTACCAGACGTGTGTTATGGACCCTCTCCCAGTGTTGCATGTCCCGCCTCGGTGGGAAATAATTAGTTATAAACATTTAGTTTTCAATATTAACAACCGTAGGTCAGTGTAAGAGATATTTATGTGCTGTACTTACACCAGTAAAATTTAGTCAAAAGAAAGATGATGTTACCGACGCCATAGACGCCCGTGTGTTTGTCTCTCGGGGCCGTTTAACTTTGACACAGTTTAATTGGTAACAGTTGTGTACCCTAATTTAATTTGTGTACTATTTTGATTTACTATACAGGAGTACTGCTTTGTAGAACCCCGTATTAGTTGTGATACCTTATTTTGTCTTGATTTGAGTTGATTATACGGCTATCTGCTTTCCATGTGATTGTTTTATTTCAACTAGCTCTAGCTTTAAGACCATTGCCTGTAAAGGTTATAGACTTGGAAGTAAGTCGAGTAGAACCTCCGTCGCATTAGTGTAGTCGTAGAGTGAGTCTGTTCTTACAAGTGGAGTACCTATTATTATACGGGTAATTAAACACGGGCGACCAGTTCTGTCTCGCTGGTCGTTGTCTTTTTGGGCATACCCCTTACCGCGGGCAGCGACAGTGTTGCCTCCAGCCTAATTGTGTACAGTGAATCACATTGATTAGTAGGAGACGGAACTATTAACAGCGATTCCTGTTAGTAGATTTGGACCCCTCTTCGCACCGCAGTAGCTTAGTCGGCGCTCGCTGTTAGTGTCGGTTGTGTTGGCTGCAAAATGGTCCAACCTCGTGGCTTGTGGGACCGTGATAAAGTAACTACATATTACGAATCTAACCTTTGTCAACTGATAAGTATTAAAATACAAATCCTCGAATAATATAAAGTGTATGAAAATTAATGCATAACATGAAATAGAGAACAAATAACAACATAGGGCACTCTTTATCAAGTGCGTTGCTTGTCAATACATAACAGATAATTGTATATGATGTTAAGATCTTCAGTATCACTGCTGTTACAAAACATTTCTAAGAATTTAATAGATTTTCCTTTTGCTTGATCCAAAGTCAAAACCATGGTCTATTTCTGAAGAATTTTTGGATAAAGCTGTATTTTCCTTATATCATTGATATGTTGGACCATCTTTTGTTAAGTCATTGAGATATTTACCTAGATACATTATTGCCTTCTAAGCAGTCTGATTTGTAAAATTTAGGAATGGAATCTTTTACTTTAGTAAAAGAGATGTTTTGTAGATTTAACATTCGAGATTAAAGTTGTTATGGTATCTAGACTCAAAGCTTTGGTTATCGTGTTAGAGATATTCTGAATAAAGAGGATTTTTCTATAAATCAACCTGTTGTTGTCATTTATTTCAGCAACACGAGTCGAGTATAATAATCCTAAACAACGTTCTAGGATACCCATTGTTCAACAGCAATGTTTAATTCATCTATAATGGCTAGTGTCAAAAGTACCCAAGCTTCTGTTGATTTCCATTTCAGGGTTAACTGTAATTTCTCATGTTGACTATTAAAAATGTATAAGATAACATTTAAGCCACTGTTATTGTTCCAAAGCACCGAATCTCAACATATTTGAAAATGAAGAAACAACCGTGATAAATTTTAGGTTTAACTTCGTCCAGAAGCTGGTTCATGACAATGGTAGCGAAGATTGGGCTCAAACTTGGACCCATCGGAGTACCTTTTATATTTCGGTAAAATTGTTTATTGAAAGAGAAGTAGCAGTTTTTGAAGATGAACGTTAAGCAGTTCTTAAAATCATGTATTTTTAGTGATATATTTGGTTGAACCGGATTCCAAAATCTTTTAATGTTATTTAATACTAACTCCAACAGAATATTGCTAAATAGAGACAACTTTAATATATGTATATATTAAATTTTAAAAATTTTGCAACAAAATTCGGGTGGAAGGAATTCTGCTTAATAACATAAAAACTAGATATTATTTTTTTCCTGCATCAATCGTTGTTTACACACCTTAGCAGCGTGCATAAAAACACTTTTAAAACACATCGTGCTTTAAAGGTTACTACGTAATGTCTTCAATAAATAGAACATTTATTTACAGTTTGCAAGCAATAGTTGCTAGCTATACGCTAGTAGCCTGTTTCAAATAAAAAGTGATTTTGATTTAATTTTAATGTTTAATTTTATTTTTCTTGTTTTACAAATAATTATGAAGGTGTAATAAAAAATAACGTATAATGCATTTAAGTATTCCTCTACCCGTCGTGCCTTTAAACCCATTGCGGGTGCTTTAAAGGGTGGCTTATACACTTTGTATCATAATTTCTATTCTTTTAATTGTGGGCAATAATCTACGCATTGAAAATAATTAAAAAATATTATCCAACATGCAACGTTATTGCTTAAATTAAATACAACAAATGAATTGATATACTATGTGACATTGAAATTGCAATATAAAAAGGGTAGAAATTTCCGGATCAAATATGGCAAAAAAATTTAGTAACCAAAGAGGAATATTTGATTAAAATTTGGAATAAAAATAATTTAAGGTTTAGTAGCTTTTATTAATAATGTGTAGGCGGGTCTTTATTATTTATTCATTCGTAACTTATTATGGCATTAATTCTATTAGGTGGTCAGTGTCTTCTCGTAATAATTTCTTCCAAGCAACTTTCAGTTCATGCCAAAAAGATTCCATAGTCAATGGAGGATGAGATAAATTCCTTGAGCTTCTATCCATGTACTCTATGGAGGAAACGTCGAGGCAAAATGTCGACATGTGCTTTTTGGAAGAAGTTTAAGAAAAAATCTTGTTGGTAATAGGGTTTTTGAGTAACCGAATATGTGGAAGAACATGATGTACCGTTTGGCGATTATATTACCTGAGATGTTATATGCAATATCGGTCCGCGTTCAAGCCTCTACTGTCAGATATAAATGACGATAGAAAATTTCATATTTCATCCCCCATTTTTTCATCATATTCTAATAGATCATCCATTCCCAAATAAAACCTGAAGTTAACACTGAAGGTAACTCGATGCCACTCAATTCTTTCAACACACCAGGACAGTTAAAGGAAGCGCTCGATATGAACGATAAACCATCTAGCCAAAACTTTTTCGGGATACAAAGTGACCTTTCTCACCAAATCATATTCGTATGCAATTTTGTAGTGCCAACTGTCTCGAGTGGTAATCTTGTCGCTCACTTCGGTACCTCTTTCGTCACAATCCCGGTGGTCTTCAACCTATCCTTAACACACTCGCATGGCAGTCGACTTGGCCCCACCTAGGACATTTCCCAAAATGAATAACTACCTTTACAGAAGCTAACAATTAGACCCCTGTCAAATTCACTTCATTTTCAGTAATTTGCGCGTCTTCGTATTCTACGTACGATAACACACTAAAACCGCTAAGAGGAGCAATAAGTAAAACTAACTTTAATTACTATGTGACTGTGACATAAGTCTCTAAATTTTAATCTGTTATTGCTCTGAAAATTTGATCCCTTCTGGGTGCTTGTATTTTAATGTCGCAGTCCTTTTTTCTTGATTACTAATTTTTTTTAGGATTATAGTTTTAATACTTGCCCGATCTTTAGGATTGACTTAGATCGGATGTGATGTTATGACCTTCGTCGATTCCTGCCATAGCTGGCGTGGATTAGAACCTCCAGGCACCTTTAGTTAGACGAGGAAACGAACGAAGGCAAGACCCGTGAAGAGCTGTGGCGGAGTTTGGAAAAGTTACCTTATCTTTTTTTTATTATTAACTTAGTGGTAGTGTTTTTCGCCTAGGGACATTGTGGTCACTTTTTTGTGCAACTTCGGATGTTATTTAAATTTATTCAAAAATAGTTATTTACTAGGCAATTCTGTTCGATTAGATTTCTTGCAAATTTTGCTACTGAATAATTTTTCTATTACTCTATTTGTGTTACGTATATACGCAAGTGACGTAAATAAATATATTCATCTGTTGTTATTAGATTCAAGCATTTTATTTATATCAACCTTTTTCTTACAGGGAGGTTCGGAAAGTTTTCGAATAAAAACTTTGTACCATGACAAACATTGAATACGGCTACTATTTTCTATTTAAATAGGAGTTCTCTATTTACCTACAGTATACACGCATAAGTCTTTGAACACAGACATCTTACAAACAGCGTGGCGCTCTTTCCTTCCTTTCTTGCTTTATTATACTGTCTAAAGTGACACCACTTGACACCTCACACCCTACTCACTTTGTTATTTTTGGGATGCTTGGCATCTGCATCGTTTACCTGGTCATTAATTAGCTACCGAGCAAGTTTACGTCACATATAAAAGTACAGAGCCCGAAAACTTGATCTAACGATTTTGTAACTGTCATAACGTTCATAAAGAAGTAAGGGTAGCGTTGATCTTTAGTGCTACACTACCGTATTTCAGTTACTAACATACATGCGTTTGTTGTCGAAAGGATTTCAGAAATAATTAGATTGCATAACTTTTTAAGACAAAAGTCAACTAATTTAGGAATCGATCTATTTACTTCCAACGGGTGTTCTCCGGGCGTCTCATTTCATGTAGTCGACTTGATCTCCCCTATTGTGAAATTTTTCTTTGGAGCAATTCGAAGAAACCTCTTCTAAAAGTAGACTAACTCTATAGACGCATTCAAGGAAATTATCCAACAAGAACATAAAGCTACTCCAAAGAGAGTGACATAGCAAACAATTAGTGGGCGCGAGAATTTTTGCCAAAACATTATCGGATCAGTATTCCTGAAAAGCTTTTCTGTAGCCGGATTACGTATATTAGCAACTGAAATAGTATGTGTAGCATTAACGATCAACACCGCTCCATGCGCAATATTGCAGAATTTATAACTGTTACTAAACTGTCAGATTAATTTCCGAACCCTGAATAAGTGATAATATACTTCTTTGCATATACGAGGGTTGGCTTTTATGTTGTTACAAATGACCACTAGATGTAGCTAGTGTAATAAGTTATTGCCATATTCGTAAAATTTGACATTTTGTATTGTAAAATCCGTGGCGGC
>JAHWXV010203173.1:0-10489 GCA_024586415.1 Phrixothrix hirtus | reverse complement strand
ATCAGCACGGCCTCGCTTTCACCTTCTTATCTAGCAATACTTTGTACAAATGTTTGTTAAATAAATTATAATAATGTCTTTTTAATTCGTAACTAATTAATTAATAACACCACGATCACAAAAATATCACTACTAGTCTTTAACAATTTTCTTTCATAAACTGCCAGAAAATCCGGCCCGAATGTTCACAGCTACAATTATATTTCAACAGAGTGTGAACAGAACACTGCTCACACCTTCAAAACACGCTCGTAACTCCAGCGGTTGGGAAAGGTATGGCAGCTGTATATTTTTGGGATTGTTATTGACTACCTTAAAAAGGGCAGAACAAAAGCAGAAAAGAATTATTCATCGTTGAACGACCAGTTGAATGAAAAAAATCAAAGCAGCTCGACTACGTTTGGTAAAGAGGGAAATCCCAAACACAGACGCCATCAGTTTTCTTGCCGACAAAACTTCTTTCTATGAAGCCGGTTTTTCGTGTTTAGGCTACAATCTAAATTGTTGTTGTGAATCTGGAGCGAAGTGCTGTATCTATAGTGTCGTCGCAGTTTAAAAATCGATACAGAAAGTCAAACTCATTTAATTCAAAAATCTTCAAACACTTGGAAGAAGGTTGACAACGAACTCACTTCTGCTCGATTGTTAACACGGCACTGATCTTGCCGACAGCTTTTGCGTATCGAACTCTTCAGGATAAATGTAAATCTCCGATAGTGTCTGATATCTCCTGAAATAGTTGCCGTCTTTGGACGTCAGGGTGCCCCCGTTTAAACCAGTTTCCCCCTTTTAAAACAGTTGTATAGGAAAAACAACATTCAGTTGATGCCCCTTTCATATCATTATGCATTTTAGTACAGAAGTTTCCTTTTTTTAAAACATATTTAGTGGGACCCCGATATTCGGTATTGTCTATTTTCAAAAACTACTGATAAGGTACACTTAACAAAAGCACCATAGTAACACAATGAATCCTACTCAAATCAAACTTCGTTCGTGAAATAAGTAAACGTTGACTTCCATAACGTTTAATTTTATAATTACTATAGGCGAACGCGCGAACTATTCATCCCCACCTCGTATCCACAAACATTTTAGTTATTGTTAGACTTCAAAAACCTAAGTTCGGGCTATACTTACAATTAGTAAATGACTGTTAATTTTTAGTCAACTGTGAAACTTACAGTTCTTTTAGTGAACCTGCGGCACCGGCGGCGGGAGGGTGTTAGGGGGTGTTAATTCCTAAGGCCCCCTCGCTGCGCTGGCATAATATGCTTAATATATTTTTAGTAATTTTATATACGAGTACATTTTCATAACAGCTATTTGCATTTTTAAACTCTTGTGTATTAATTGATAGTACGAAATACTAAATTTTACTTACGTTGTCTGTTTTACATACATTATTAATCAAATTTCCACAAAATCTTAAATGCTATGACCAAACATTTTCTTAAAGTTTTACTAAATATAAGGAATGTTAACGAATTTATTTAAATGCAAAGAAATTCTAAGAATAATTGCAATGTTTTAAAATGGAAATGTTTTTCTACGTTTAGATAAAAATAAAAGCCATAAACTTGAAAGAATAAATGAGTCTGAAACTGCTAATGTATCCACTCAAGTTTACGACGTTATCTTAAAATTAGAACTGTTGTTAAAGTCTTACCTGTAAAGTTAGTAAGAAGGGTAGTTGGTACGCAAGAAGGTAGTTTATGGGTCCAAGCTCCATTCTGACATCGAGGACTGGCCGCTCCCAGGAGCTTATATAGTCCCAGCTCACGACACCGTATCTGAAGTTTCGCTCCGTGGGGAAATACCCAACCTGCAGTCTTAAGTCATTTATCTCTTTAAGTATTCATGGCTTCTTTAATCGATTTTATAGTGGTTGTTTAATACAACGACACTAATGGGGGGATTATATGGTAAAGAGGTTGTTATACTTAAAAGGTTTCCTATAACTTGAAGAATCTTGTTCAAATTTAATGAACAGACAAATTTAAAGTAAGTACGTCTTTAAGTTGAGGAAACCAAGTGTTTAAAACGGCGTGCTTTGCGAATAAATACGTTAAATCTTACATAGCAGTTAAACTTCTCCGTTTAAGAAAGATTCCCAATAGTAAAAAGCATTGTAATAAGGTTTTTAATGAAAAATTGTTTCGAAAGGTTCTTTAAGAATTACTGTAATTTGATATTAATTTTTCAATTTACGTTGAACAGTGATTAAACGATTCTATGTAACAAACCAATTTAAGCAACCCTCGATGTTATTTATTACATTAAGACCTTTTTTATTGCATGATAGTTTTATATTTATTTCCACTATTTTCTCTTGCTCTAAAGGTAATTAAAGCGCACATTTCGCTATAAAGCACTATCAAGAATATATATCACGCTTGACGAAATTCATTTAAAAGGCATCGAAGAAATTGAACCACAGGGTAAAATTACTGTTGTTGGATTAGTTACGTAGAGAGAACAAAATATGTACTTCGTTCCATAGCAATTACGAAAGGAATTTTTACGCCTTTAATTAGAGCAGTAGCCAAGAGCGGCAATAAATTTTCAATCAATACCTTTTAAGTTTAAAACTCAAACCTACAGCGATTAAATAAGAAACCGCTTTACTCAAGCACCTAATTGATATCTAAATTCAGGCTATAAAATAAGCAAGATCAGACCTACCTAAATTTTAGTAAAAACTAAAGCGTACATAGTTATGCAAAAATCCCAGAAAGTTAGTTTCGAGTAAGCAAGCTTTGAAGTTTTGGAAATTTTATTAAATCACTGAATGGTAGAAAACAATTATTAATATGTTTTCATACATATATTGTTACTATTACGAGGATGTTTAATTAGAGTATTGTTATTATTTTGCTAAACAGTTTTTTTTAAATAAAAAAAGCTTGTGGTTCCTTTTTGCAAAAATAATTATGGATACCATTATGGAATAATAAATCAAACTATCCTATAGTATGGATTACTTTAATGAACTAAACCTTTCTTTTTAAAAGAATTAAAATAAAATGAAACAAAATTTAAAAGCATTAATAAACGCAAGAAAAATATTTTAACAAAACTTTTAAACCTTATATTTTTGATTTTTTCATTTTTTACGTGCTGACCTTCTGTGTCAAAATCTGGATTTCCTCTAAATTTCTTAAGTCATCCTCCACATGCTCACTTGCGCAGCGCCTCATACAAAACAGCAAACAGTCCCTTGAATGGAGGTGCCATATTAATTTGATATCGTTTAGCTTTACTTCAGCGATTCCTTTGCCTTTGGCTCGCAGTGAAGTTAAACATGATTTTCATAATGGCTTACCTATGGTACAGTTCATTACTTTTTTGCTAATACTGATATGTCGTTCTCTTCGCTCAAGTTCTGTTTCATAAACAGAGAAAATGGTTTTGCTCTCAGCAAAATAATTTCCCGTGTTTTAAACCACTTAATGTCCTCTGCATTAACACTTTTCCTCCTCATTTTTTGAAGTGCCCAAAAAACCTTCTTACCTCTTGAATCTACCGGTAATGGTTTTTTCTTACGGTAGTTCTCCATTGCAACAGTCTTTGGGTATGTATAATCACTGCTGCTTTTTTAGTGCTCCTTCAATTTTTCCAAAATCATCATCATTTGGTAACTAGCTATACGCAGAAATAACGTATCATTTTTCTGCAAGGAAGGATGATCATTAAATACACACTTCAGCATTGACAGGATTTTTATATTACAGTTTTCGTCGTAACAACAGGAAGTAGCATTATTTCAATGCGTTTTATTGACGAGATGCAACTTCTTGTGTTTCCCTTCTTGCTGTGCCTGCAACCCATGGGTACCAGAATTCTCGTTTTTCTTTCAACTGTTATAAATCCTTCCTTTTATAGAGAATAATGTTGGTACGAATTCGCGGCTGTTCTTTCTGAGTCATACATTAGCCATTCAAGGTAATCATTATTTTCATCAAACAGAATATTTTATTTCATTTTTTCTTACGTCTCTTGTCAAATGTAAAATGTTTATTTTTCTCTACTACTATTTCCCGTTTTTCTAATACCAAGTATATCGCATTTATAGCAACCGTTTTTTTTCAGTACTTTAATTTTCAGGTGAAATTGATTGCAAGAGATCCTTTTATAGCATGAAAGCTAACCATCTTATTCCTAATTTTGCAATTTGCGTTGGGTCCATATATCTTATGCCATTTCTGGCGCTAAAACTTTAGCTGTTGTCAAGCATCTTCAATAATAGGGCTTCGATGTACAGAATCTATGTGTTATAATTGTTTGTGTTTTGTTACCACTCACCTGGTTCCATCCCGCTTGTGTAACTTCCCATTTTGCACAATGACCGTATTTCCGGGTTTTGTAGATATGCCCAATGATTTTGTAAATATGTTGCGATACATTATATCTTCATTGACGTGAAAAGTGTTTCTCTTTCTTCTGTAGTTCGTTATTAGTTTCCCTAAAGTAGCATGTTGTCTTGAGAAATTCGGTAATATTTGCTGCAATAAATCAATTTTGAGCGTTATAATTTCCCAGCTCATCAAAGTTTTAATTGAAATTTGCGCTGCTTCTCGCCGATCTTCTTCTCAAATTCATTAAAACATTTGCAATTAAATGATTTAAATTCTTTGGTTGATCGTTTTGATTTTTATAGTTCACGTACTCATTATTTTGGTAATTACTTAATTTTTTTCTGATCTGTTAATGCTTCCGCAATTTCGTTTTCTTCCTGTTTCAGGACGGCTAGTACTGTGGTTTACATTTATTACACTTCTGTCACACTCTGTGTCAGATGATCCACTAAGTCAATATGTTTTTGAAAGGCCTGAAATGGGCTCTGCGATAGGTGATTCGAAGTTGAGAGTAATGTTACACCTTTGCTATATATTAAGAAAATTAAGAGTCAATATGTACCTACCCAAAATTTCGTTTTAATTTTTTTAATAGTTCTAAGGTAAAATCTGGGTCTTGTACAGGGTCATCTATAAATTTAAAAATATCTCTTCAAGTTCATCAGTAATATCTTGAGCTAGCATTATTAAAATAATTAAATTAAAAATAGTGTTTGAAATAAACTGGTTACATTTTAATGAATCTACCTGGATGTTGGTTTTTTAGCGTTTAAATTAACCGATTATGAGAGGCTACTGGTTCTTCCGGATCTATCTGAATAAATACTAGAATTTTTTCAATGCGATCTCTTCCACTCTTACTGTGATTATTATCAGCAGCTCAATTTTCTACTAAATCAATATTGCCTTATATTCTTGGCACATCTAGCCATACTTTATATAAAAACAATTCGCAAAATTTTCATAAAATTCGGCATTACCTGTATCCTAGCTTCAACATCTTGTCTGTACGCTACCGAAGAAACAGTTTATTTTTATCGCAGTGTACACTGCCCACAAACAAAAATCGAAAACAAATAATGATGCTTACACCACCGTTTACTTTAATGCAATGCGCTATAAAATCGAGAAAATATTTGTTTCGTTAAGAAATCATGGTAAGCGTTCTTTCTTACCTAGTAAAGCAATTATTGAGTGCGCCGGCATTGATAGGTAACAATTAATAAGCTTACTGGTTCATCCAATTATTTTAGATAATGTGCACTTAGCAAATACCTATATTTGTTACCATTTAAAGTACAATCATGTACAGCACAGTCAAGTAAAGTCAAGAATACAACTTTCGGTAGGAATCCAATCTGCAAGGATTTCGTGGATTAAGAAAATCTCGAGATTTATTAATTGTTAATAGTTATAATGTCCTTAGTTACAAGCTAATTAATATACAAAAATGTAATTTATAATTTCATTTGCAAAGAATTCGTTGATTTAATATTTAAAACTAAAATTTGTATTACGTTGCATTGTATATGTAAACCCATCTATTTATATCCACCATTGGTAGAATCATTCAACTATGTCCTGTTAAATAAGTTGTAATATTTCAAATACGAAGTTGGATAAATGCTATCCAGCCTTCAAGTTTTTAGGAACAACCTATTCCTCAATTTTTCGGATACAGTCCAGTTTCAATCTCCAAAGAGAATTTCGTAAACACGGTGGCACACTAATCTACTGTGATAATACATTTGAATTCATTCCACTTACAAACTTTGATGACCTAAATGTCTTTTGAATTCTGTTGTATTTATTGTTAACAGGTAAATTTAATTATATTATGTATTTATAAATCTCAGTTACGCATATTGGAATTATTTTTTAATAGTTTAGATCATCTACTCGATAGGGTTTCTTATAAAGAAAATCTTATTCTTACGGGCGATTTTAATTTAAATTATAACAGATACTCCTAAAACGCAAATTTTAAGAAATATATTGAAATGCATGTCAAAACGTATACTAGATTTTCAAAAAAATTCATCCCTGATTCACTATATATGCTCTAACTTTGAAAAAGTTCATACTACAGTTACTACTGGTATTTCTGACCATAAATTAATTACCGCTACCTTTTATATTGTTAGACAAATAGCCTCAGAGACAAAAATTAGAAAACGTCGTATATTTAACGGTGACAACTTTGAAATGTTTAATTCATCCATTTCGAAATTCAATTGGGATTGCTTATTGTCTGTTATTGACAACGCATATCACAATGCCTTTGACAATTCTATTGAAGTTATAAATAACCACTTTAATGTAGCATTTCCTATAAAAAAGATTAGAACTGATTACACTAAAACTTGGATTACCATGGGAATACATATTTCTTATAAAAAGAAGTTTCCTGAATTATCTAAAACAATTACCCATTGTCTTACAATATTACAGTATATTTCCAATTATAATAAAATTTTAAAGCAAGTAATTACGAAAGCCAAGCAAATGTGTTTTAACAATCAAGTATCTTATTCGCCGAGTAAAGCTAAAACGCGTTGGAAAATAACAAATTCGTTTAGAGGTACAAACAGAAAAGTAAGATTTAAAAATATTAAGTTGGTTACAAATAAAGGAATAGAAATTCTAAATCCATTACTTATTGCTAAACACCTCAATAATTATTTCGCATCCGTGGTCACGAATTTAATCTCAAATTTAACAAATCCATCAGATACTCTTTCATGTGAATATTGTCGCTAACACAGAAACAATACGTCTATCAAAAATACAAATACTATTAAATTTCTTGGTATTATTATTGACAACTTAAAATGATACAGTTACGTAGAATTTATCAGTGCAAAATTGACATCCGCCTGCTACGCGATATATTTTAGTTATTGAAGAGGGACTCGAAGCTGGTACAAAGCACATTTTTCTCTATTTGTAACTATCTTACGTTATGGTATACCATTTTGGGAAAATACATGTTCTGGATATCTAAATTCAGTATTCAAAATTCAAAAAAAGCCCCTAGAATTTTGTGCAAAATAAGATCATAAAAAATAAAATATTAACTCTAACAAATTTTTATATCCTTGAAACAGCCTCGATTGCGTTTAAGGATTTGTCAAAAACAAATAAACGTTACGACATGCATAGTTATGATACGAGAAATGTCGGTAATTTTGAACTTAATACACACAAAAATGAAATTTATAAAAAATCCGTATTATACACGGGGTTTCTCATTTTCGGTAAGCTTCCAAATGATCTAAAAGCGTTAAAATGTATGAAACATTTCAGAACCAGATTAAAAAAATTTCTTCAAGGCTATATGTTCTACAATATTCAAGAATATTTCATTCATAATTTTAATAGCTTTGTTGATTTATTTATCTATTGTATGTGTTTTTGTATTTTATGTCTTCAATATTCTATACACTGAAAGTGTTTTCGAATAAATAGTATTACTACTATTACTATTAAGGCCAAATTCTCGATAGCGCTCACGAAGCTAGTTTAGGTGTACTAACTGTATTCTTCTTGTGCTTGTCCCCTCCAAGAGATGCTTTCCCTATATCTCTTGTTTGAGGCACATAATCCTTACATGTTGGTTTTTACTGCTCAACAATTGCCTTATTTATATTTATATTGCTTTTGTTTTATTGTAACCATTGACTATTGCATAGTTTAGTGAATTTGTAAACATGGCCCTGAAAACATTTTGTTTTATTTAAACTAGAGCTAATCATTTAAGATAATTATTGTCTTGTCAAAAATTTAGGGGAAATCTGTTAGGAGCACGGCTGTAATAAATCGTACTAGGACGCTAATTAGGGTTTGTCAGGTAACATACTAATCACAAATTTAGTTATTTGTACGATACAATACTAAATACAGCCATATAGGGTGGTCCTAATTGGATTTACCTTTTTATTTGCGAACAGTCAACAGATTACTCGTAGTTTGAGTATTCCGTCACCCTAAGTATCAATTCAGCTTAATAACTCATAAGTGGGATTATGCAAGGACGACCGTACTCAAGAGAGTTCATACCGCTTATTTAACTTCGGTCTGACAAACTCTTCGTAGAACCGCGAGATGCAAGTAAATGATATACAGGAGAGATTCTAAAGCACATTCCTCGTGAAATAAACATATCTACCTAACGAGATTGCTATTTTATGGGTCCTCTATCTTAACTCATAAGGTAAGATCTTACCTGTCCAGATATACAGTGTTCCTATTGGACGCCTTCTCGCAGTTCACGAAGAGAGTAGCACCCCAATTTCCCGATCATGGGTACCATACAGTATTCAATCGCATACGTTATCGATGATTCGTTAAACTGGTGGTGGTTGAACGATCGACGATATATCCAGGCTTTATATATAATTTAGTCCGCGATGCCATGCCTCGATGTAAGTATCAAAAGCGAAATTTACAAAATCGAACGAAGCCGCTCAATTTCTACTTAAAAAACCTACATATTACATATTAAGGACGTTCAATGATTCTTTGAATCAATAGTAGGAAACCCTTTTGCTATTCAGGTAGGTTCTTTTGTGAATCTTGGAATTGATTGTTAAGTATCATTTGGTACCAAAATCTCAATTTCACATTTTGTGGATTGGTTCCGTTTTATATAACTGTATCCAACTACATCTTCAATATTTAACTTCTCGCTGTTAGAAAAATTCTTATACACATGCATAAATATTTTTAATCTTAAAATAAATTGAAACGCAATTATCCATTTATCTCATTTCCAATTACAGTTGAAATGACTACAGAATCGTAACCATAATATACGCAGAGCTTTAAGCGAAGGGGGTTTCACGGTTAAAGTGTACCTTCTACTCACGTCCTACCGCATTCACGAAATAGATCATGTTTGACCCGCCCTTTAACAAAGTGGACTCCGATCTTTGTAGCGTAGGCCATATGAGGTATTTCGGTCACGGATCCTCTCAGCATCCAGTCTCAGCATTTAGTGACACTTTGGTTATAAGATTAGAATCCCAGTTGAACATCACATTGAATCGCGTGTAACTGTACTTATAGCTTCAAAAATACTGCTAAAGGACAAAATCACACCTAAATTGCAAATGCTTTCTTCACCTTGCCATGTCAACAGTACCATATCTCATATTACAAAACCGGAAAGCGAGTGAAAGTTTATCGCTCGCTTTTCGTATAATAGTGTCAGACTAGGGTATTCAAGTCAGATTATAACCCTGTGGACGCCAAGGGGACCAATGCGTTTAGCATCTCAAACTCAGTGTGAAGTAAAAACTGTACTCTTGTTGTTTGAATAATGAATTACCCTAAAATTGAAAATGCATTATGTATATCTCTTTTGCGTGTGGCACGCCTTTCAAAAGGAATATAAATTAATTGTGGTTTCTATTTAAATGTCCAACGTGACGATTCTGATTGAGAATAAATTACCTTGTTTCTAATGTGCTCTTTTATTTTAACTTCTTTTTACAGGTATATAAAGTATTCAACTTGGTTACATGAATTTTTAGGGTTAGGTACAGAGATTGGTTCAACGCATACTTTGTCATTTGCATATGCGACGTTCGATCTTAATACAAAGAATTGATGCCCAGTAAACTGTTATGATTTGATTTAAAGGTGTTATAGACATTCGCCTGCAATGATTTCTATGGCTTATATATTTACAATAATTCATTCGCACCCTTATGGAGCACCTGAACCGTTCGCAGGTATACTAACCTCGATCATTCTCCGGCATTTTACGGATCAGCGGGAAATCATTTCCTTATGACGGCCAGATAATGCTACGTTAAATAGTCAACACAACTTCCTTTATAGTCTCTCTATATGTTATAACGGTGACTTTTCAACGCATGCATAGCATCTATGTAAGCTACTACTCCTCACACATCATACGACTATTCTAAGAATACGTAGTAATTAGTTAATATGTTATTCATTTGTGCATAATTCTACGTTGAGGATTAATAACCTAATGAGTAAGTCTTTTAGAACCATTATTTGTATTGTAATAAGTTAATGCCATATTTGGCTAGTCGTTGTGTACATATATATATATATATATATATATATATATATATATATATATATATATATATATATAT
>JAHWXV010203091.1:0-10668 GCA_024586415.1 Phrixothrix hirtus | reverse complement strand
TATATATATATATATATATATATATATATATATATATATATATATATAAGCGCCATCTTGCTAATTTTGAATTTGGTTCCTTGAGATTAAATAACCATGTTAAAAGTCTATGATCAGTGATAATAGTGAATTTTCTTCCATATAAATATGGTCCGAAGTGTTTGCATGCCCAGACTATGGCTAAGAGTTCCTTTTCAATTGTGGAAGATTTGATTTCTGAATTGTTTAGGGTTCTAGAGGCGTATGCTACGGGTTCATCGTTAGGAATATTTCCTTGAGAGAGTACTGCGCCAATTGCGAAACTACTTGCATCCGTTATAACAATAAATGGTCGTTTAAAATCGAGATATGGAAGTATAGGATCGTTTGTTAGTATTTCTTTACATGTCTTGAAGTTTTCTTTAAAATCTTTATTGTATACTACTTTTCCATCTTTTTTTAAACATTTGGTTATTGGCTTAGTTATTTTTGCAAAGTCTGGTATAAATCGTCTGTAGTATCCTAATAAGCCAAGGAAACTTTTTATTTCTTTTTGGTTACAGGGTATTGGGTAATTTTTAATAATTGAGATTTTTTCTGGATTGGGTTTGACTCCATTTGGTGTAATAATGTGTTCCAAATATTGGACTGTTTTTTGTAAGAATTCCGATTTGTCCATTTGAATTTTGAGGTTACTCTTTCTGAGTCTATCAAAAATGGATTTAAGTCGTTCAATGTATTCCTGAAGAGATGTGCTAAATATTACGACGTCAAGATAGACTAGGCATGTTTCATGTTCTAATCCTCTTAGTACATTGTGCATTACTCGCTGGAAAGTGGACGGTCCGTTCTTAAAGCCAAAGTTCATCCTTTTAAATTCATAATGGCCTTCTTCTGTGGAAAATGCCGTTTTTGGAAAAACGCTACTGTGTTCTTGTATTTGATGGAATCCACTCGCTAGATCTAAGGGTGTAAAATAATAAGCTTTTCCTAATTTATCCAGGATGTCTGCGATGTTAGGCAATGGATATTTATCGTCGATTGTTCGCTTGTTCAGCTTCCGGTAGTCAATATCTAATTTCCAATTCTTTTGTTCAAAAATTATGGAATTGTTAATAATTTTGTGTTGACATTTACGGTAGCATTCAACTGTTTTAATAAATCTACTCCGATTAAACCTTCGTATTTTTGGTTAAATTTGAATAAATAAAATTTATGAAATTGGTTTACATTAAATATTTCAAAAATAGAGATTTCAGCGATCTCATCGTAAAAAGAAATAGTATGGGCGGTTTGAATATTAAAATTTTCTCTGTAAATTTTATTAGGATAAAATTTGTGTGCTATTTCCGGATTAATTAGACTTTTAGTGCTACCAGTATCAATTAAAAATTTTGAATTAATTTGGGGTATGAAAATATAGGGCAGGTCAGATTTAATGGTGTTTACTTGAATTAAATCGGATTCAGTTGATAGGCGATTTCCGGAAAATTTACCGTCGTTTCTATTTCTTGTTGATTAGAATAAGTTATTTCTTCGCAATCACTATTTAAAGTCGGGTTCAAGTTCATACTTGAGAATTTGTTGTAAAGATGTTCGCAATTGTTTACGTCTGGTCAAGGATTTCTGCAGCTTACTCCTACGTTGTAATTATATTCAGGTTGTTTCATTTCAAATAATGAAGAATAATAATTTATAAGTACAAAATCGGACTGATTTTGATGTGAATTTTGAAATTATTCCGAATCATTAATATTTTAGGTATAAAGTTTATTTGAATTAAAAGCTTTTTTGGAATTAATTCTGGTGTTACCAGATGACGTGTCAATTGGTTCTGTTTTGAAATTATTTTGTCTTGTATAATTAGATTTGTTAAAATTATTTTGTCTAATCTGATTTGATTGGTTAGAATACTGATTTTGGTTGAGTTGGTTATGAGTCACTTGTGAATAAAAGGGATTATAGTTTGATTGATTATTGGGGTTATAAATTGAATAATTTCTAAGTGGTGTTTGGTTTATTGGAATTTGTCGGGCTTGCTGGAAATTTACAGGGTTTCTGAAATTTTGAGGCATGTTTTGAATTATATTAATTGATCTAATAGGTATTAATTAATTAATTAATTAATAATTGCGTTGGTTTAAATGTGTTTTGAGTATTTAGCGTATTTGTTCTTTGTGTTGAATATAAGAAATTTTCCTCTTCAATTACTAAACTCATAGCTTTTTCTAATTTGTCCGGATTACAGAGCCTAACATTAGTTTGAATTTGACCTGAGAGTCCTCTTATGAATGTTTTTAATGCTAAATCGTTATAATTTTCTAGCTGAATAACTTTAGAGGTATTAGGGATATTTAAAGTATTTAATTTGGATGTAATCAAATTTCTAGCTTCTTGACATCTCATTCCAAAGTAATGTGGTTTCGTTTTTAAAAGGTCTTAATGCACTTAAATCTTGGATTAGACAATCTATATTACATTGATCACCAAAACTAAGATTTAAGGCAGCTTTAATACTTTCCCATCATTTAAGTTCTGTTAGAGATCCTATTAAAATAAGAGCTCGGCCCGTGAGTTTACCTAAAATAGCTCTTAAAAGAAAATTGTTCAAAGCTATACCGGTTTTACTACGAATGTTTATATTAAATTTTCACAATTGTCTATAAATATCCCGAGAATGTGGGGGTTACCTTCATGTAATGATATAGAATCTAAATGCAGTCTTAATTAATAATTAACTATGTTACTACCTTCCGAGTGAGCCATTTCTAAATTACTATTATTAAGATTTATATTTTTAAATAAACTTATTAAACTATTTAATTCAGGTTCTTGCAAAAAATGTTTGTTTTAAAGCGTCAGTAACTTACTTTAATTAATCGAAATTATAATTCTATCTTTTAAATTAATCTAAGGATTTTAAAATAGGAATTGAGCACTAACATTAAAATTGTTGTTTTCATTCTTTCTGGTTTGTCCTTTGCTTTTCTTAATGCTAGTACCTACAGGGTCGAACGATGCTTGTTCTTCACCCCGGATTTCTTACTTGCTATGCTGGCTTCGGAGATGTTTTCTTGCACCAGGTGATTTGTAAAATTTTGTTTTTTATTTTTACTCACTGCACTTTTCCGATATCTAAATTGGATTTAAGCTCGATGCTCGCGACCCGATATACATTCGAATCTTGCCTTTTTAGTACCGTAATTTTTGATTCCCAGTTAATCGTTAAAACCAAAATTAGACGTTCGATACGTATAATTTGGAAATCCTACCGACTGCGCCAATTACGTGCGTGGTTCTTTCACTTGAGTTATTAAAAAGCAAAATTTTACAATTTACTTTATTTTATAATACTGTTTACAACTTGACTGCAAAATAACAATAATCTTGTTCTTACTCTAAGTTAGTGTTGTTTATCAAATCTTTAGCAACATTGCGTCTATGCATTCATCTAAGCGGTTTCCATTTCTTAGCTCGAGAAATTCTTATATGAAACAATCATAAATAAAGATTGGCTCCTTTCCCTTACCACAATGTGAAACAAACGAACCAATAATAATTGTTAATATTAAGAATTAATTGAATGCGTCGTAGTATTATAATTAACAAAATTCAACACCGTGTAAATAATTTAGATTACACGATATTATGCAATACATAAATATAGAGGTTATCATAAAAATTTAAGTTTCGATTATTTCATTCAAATAGTAATTAAGCAATAATCAAAATAAACCGATGAAATAAAACATGCTTAATTAATTATGCAATATTGCGAAATGTTGAGTAACAAAAATAAAATAAAACATGCTTAATTAATTATGCAATATTGCGAAATGTTGAGTAACAAAAATATATAAAACAAGTTACTTTATAGTTATCAAAAACGAAAGACGGAGACAAGGTAAAACATGGATTCGCCGAAGAAAATAGAATGCATCAAAATTAGTATAAATAGACTACAAGTCTGCAAGGAATGCAAGTTCATTTTGGGACTCCGATCCCAAGATTCGTCTGAGTACCGTTACCCTTAATAAACTCTTATTGGCCTGTTCGAGAGAACTCCCTGAAAGACGCAACGCCGTGTCGAACTAGACTGTGGTTGCTTTAGTAACGGAACTGATCCGACTCCTGGCGCTTATTTATCCCAAACTGCATCCGCAGTAAGGATAATATACATTACCAACCGTATTAATATACAACAACGTCACCTCAAGTACGATTGCAGTTGCTTCAGTAGCGGATCACGCTTGACGTACGATGTCGCGATGCCTCAAGTTGCATCAATAGCGGCAACAAAGAGGGTTTGAACCGATCGACAAATATAAAAACATCGCACCGTTTTCAATTGTATCTGGTCCAATGGCGGGCCGTGAACTACTTCGAACGTCATAACGTGTCTCTATCCCGAGTTGTTTGTCTTTGGATTTTAACATTCTACACAATTGTTTTATTTCAAACAAATTTTCATTTTATTTTCAGTAACACCTAAAATAGTACCGTGATCGGTAAAGACTCGGTCCTTGCGACTGAACGAACTTGAATAGAATAAAATATAAATCCTTTTTGTTCTGTAAGTGAATCAAGTTAGATTGAAACGTCACAACTTTAAATTATTATTGCATTTTCAATAAATTGCTTATTATTATGCCAGGGAATATACATGGTTTGTATAAAAAGTGTGGAGAACATTTTTTTCCTGATGTTACTATACGTTGCAGCGCGCTCAAACCGCGCAGGCTCAATAGCTGGGGTCTTACCTTGAACACACGCCAAGCGCCAGGTACGTGCGAGCGTTCGTTCAGGCTAGATTATGTTTTTAGTGGACCCCTGTCAAGTGATCGGTGCAAGAGCAAAATGTAGCGAACGATTGAATAGCGGTATGCCATCAAATTTTGTGTTAGACTGGGAAAATTGGATGCAGAAACGTCGGGCATGATTTTTCAAGTTTTCAAGGATGAAAGCATGTCACAAACTGCAGTTTTTAAGTGGCACAGGCTCTTCAAAGATGGCCGAGAGAGAGTGGAGGACGGGTTCCGCTCTGGGAGCCCGTCAACGTCAAGAATCGACAACAACGTGCAACATGTGCGTGAAGTGCTAAATTCAGACCGTCGGTTAAGTGTGCGCATGATCACAAATCGTATTGGCATTGATAGTATGACCGTACACGCTATTATTACTGAAAATTTGGCGATGCGAAAGATCTGCGCTAAACTCGTCCCGAAGGTCTTGACGATTCCCTAGCCCCCTTACAGTCCTGACTTGACACCGGCAGACTATTTCCTATTCCCAAAAGTGAAATCCTCCCTCAAAGGACACCACCGTGGGACCGTAAGTGCCGTCAAAGAATCTTCCACGCGTACCATTAAGGCAGTCTTCGAATCATTAAAAAGCCGCTGAGAAAAGTGTGCTGACACTCAAGTGATCTACTTTAAATAATTTTGAGATATTGTAACAATATCTGAAATAAATCTATTTTTCTGAAACTTTTCTTGATACTTTTTATACAAACCTTATATGTATAGATGTTTTTTAGTGCAATTTTAATGATCAAGATTTAATAAAACGGAATTTTTAAATTCCATAATCTAGAACTTGAAAATTCTGTTTTATTAAATCTTTAATTTCAAACCCAAATGGGCCCATTACACCATTTAATGATTCAATTGAATGTAATGCATTCCATAAATACTTATTTTGGTGCAATTTATCAAACGCTTGGTTATTTTTACGTCTCAAGTTTTACTTAGTTGGAAATTCCCGCGTGTGAAATGCAGCCTTCATTTTGTTCTAGCAAGCGTCTTATGTAAAGTATTTGTACAAAAAGTACGTCTTATAAAGACTGAGGTAAAGTATAATATTGATTCTTAAGTAGTGAGTGAGTAATGCACCCAACTGATTATTTAACTCCGCCAACTCGATAATCCTTCAAGTTTTATTTATAAAGCTCCATTTACGCGGGTCACTATTCATTTCTTTGAAGCTAAGTTAATTAATGCGGCAATAAACATCAGTTGAGTTCAGTTAAATTTGTTATATTGATCTGTAAACATATTGTGTGCGTGAGGCATTAATCCATATTAGAATAAACTAAACATCTACGTAATCATATAATTGATGTACTATAAGATTCATGTTGCGTCATTCTTGCTATTTCTCGCATCACAGGTTCATACCACAATAAAAATGAAGCAATATTTACTCCACCACATAAAACTTAGCTATTATTCTAAACTTTTGGTTATTTAATGTTGTCTAACCACGCGTTGCGCAAATTTGGTTAGAAATATTAAAGTGTTTGTAAAAAAAACATCGTTACAACTTTAACATTTGGTGGTAACAGTTTAATTAATATTAATAAACCTTATTACACAAATCGCTTTGTATTATTTTTGTTGTATAGGATATTTTTTAATTTTTTAACGTACATTTGCAGCTAAAATTTGACAACATCTATATAATTTACGTTTTAAAATTAGTGACGCATTTTACAATGCAAAAGGAACTTATAATCCATAAGGTATAAGTTAGTTTCGCATAATATAATTAATTACTTTAGGTGTCTTAATGTTACTCTTTTATTTTAACATTTGTTTTCAACATTAAGGAAGCCAAAGACAAGGATTCCTTTTCTTATTATATGATTTTGACAGTGGCGGAAATAATTTTAAATTAATTACAAATGATTCCGTTTTAATGTTATTATGATGAAGAAGCATCTATAACGCAACCTTCGCTGGAATTGTTTCATTAAACTTTAAGTATTACCTATTTGCTTTTGTATAGTTAGGTGTTCTGAAAATCTTATTGAATTGATATTAAATATAATGTAGGTGAATGTTATGATTATTGAAGCAGTGTTCTCTGATTAGTGAAATTGAAATACTAGTGAGTGATAAGTGCAAATGATGCGCAACCGAAAAGGATTATAAGTAAGTAAATTATAAGTGCTAATTAATCTACGTTCCCGAATTTTCAACTCATATGGCTAAACTTCCATAGACCTAGTTTTTTAACGTATTGCAAAGCGTCCATGCAAGTATAAAGCAGGTGGCGCTTATCCAATTTGACACATAATATATCAAATGGTCCGAATGTTGAATTCACAACGTGAACAAATTAAAATTATATTAATTTAAAATTTTATGATCTGCAGTAGTTTCAACTGGTCTGTTAGCTACGATTTTCAAGGTTTATAACAGTGTTTTTAGGGATTTCGTATTTATATTTCGTACAAAGGAATTTCGTCTTCAATATCGGTGGTGCCCTTATGAACCTATTTTTCGCGTTTTTCCTATTTTTGATAAAGAGAACAGTTGATAAACATATTATTTATTTGAACTCTCAGCCTAGTTGCTGAAACTTCAACATACTGACGAGAGATAAGTCACCGTAAGAAACGTTTAAATAAACGTGCAAAGTTAAAGTTTCGTTAGTTTTATTTTTATATGGTTTGGACAAGCAGCGAAGAATAAAATTATCTCTAAACGTCGCTTATTATAAATTGTTGAATGTGTCAATATTAATAATTAACATTTTCATAGCAAATATCGTCGGAATTAAAACATTAAATTACAATCGTAATATTTAAAAGATTATATAAATTGAAACATAGAGTATGTGTGAGTTAGATCACCTGCATCCCAGCTGCATACATAGATAAGCACCTGCATCTACCTACGCATACATAAGATGTGTATTCGCAAGCTTACCAGACATGCAAGAATTAGAAGCAACGTCGGAGCATCTTCAGCAATAAAATAGTATATATACCTTGACAAATACTTTTAAGTGATCTTTTTCATTCATACATTATGCCGTATAGTTGTCATATTTTGTTAGTTTTAAGCGAAATCAAATATTATTCAATTTAAAGAAACTTGTAATAATATTTAAAGTAAAGCTTTTTTATAAATCTTGTTAAACGAAGAAACTCAACTCGTGTAACTATGAAAATTTCAAATCTTAGAATTTATTAGAGCAATTACTCATTTTTCCAATTTATATAACGAGAAAATGGTTGCGTGCTAGGAGTTTATCTGTATAGCAACTAAATTGGAACTTTCACCAGTGCCAATTCACTTTCTAAGAGTAAAAGCATATTTAAAGCAACGTTATTCAAGCACGCATTCGATTAAACATTTGTGTAAACGGAAAAGTTTCTCGGCTTCGTGGGTCATTATTTCATTCTCGGACATCTGTTGCGCTCAAATACGTTTTATTAACAGCCGATAGTGTTCTGTCAGAAAATAATTTTAAAAAACATTTTTAAGACATTTTGTGCGACTAACTCGGACACTTTAAATTTTTAACATTATTTTAATCATAAAAAATACAAATCTTCGTCATTTATCGCATTAATGCACGGGATGTTTCTAAAACCCACTGTAACGTACTAATTCAAGGTCACAAAATCTTAGGTACAGCAGGATTCGCTGTTGGTTCAGTTTTGTATGTGGCAACTACCTATCCTTGGGAGGGTTACTTAAAGTATTTAATCAAAGGACACCACTGACACTATCTGAATTAACCACAGTCGATAATTTAAAATCTTAGGAAGATATACGAGTGCGGTCTGATTAGTGAGGTAACTAACATAGAGATAGCGCCATAACCTACGCATGCATGTCATTTATCAAATCTATCATATGTTATAAGACAGCTGTTAAAGTTTCAACCAAATACGTTGCGTCCTTTGAAATTAAGGAAATTAAAGAAGAGTTAGATACTTTTCACGGCAAATTTGCGCCATTATTTAAGACAATTTGTTACTACGTGAATGAATTTAAACGCTGCCGTACGAGTACTGAAGATCAGGACGTCCGAAAGAGACTACCACTGACGAAATGATCACCAAAGTTCATGATCTTGTTTTAAATGATCGTCAATTAAAGGTGCGTGCGACAGCAGACACAATAGGTATATCTAAAGAACGTGTTGGTCATATCTTACATTAACGCTTGGGTATTAGAAAGGTATCAGCAAGATGGGTGTCGCGTCTGCTAACTCTGGACCAGAAACGAATGCGCGTAACAACTTCTGAGTACTGTTTGACCCCCGCAGAATTTTTGCATCGATTTATTACCGTTTACGAAACATGGATTCACCACTATACCCCCGAAACAAAAATCAATCCAAACAATGGGTAGAAGCCGGTTTCAGAGCACCGAAGAAAGCAAAAGTGGTTCCACCAGCTAACAAGGTTATTGCCACTGTATTTTGGGATGCTCGTGGTTGATCTTTATAGATTATCTGCAAAAGGCCAAAACAATCACAGGCGAGTACTACATGTCGTTATTGGATCAGCTGATTGAATATTAAAGAGAAAACGACTGAATTTGGCAAGAAAGAAAGTGTTGTTTCATCATGACAATGTACCGGCTCATTTATCGAACATTGTGACAGCAAATTTAGTTGAATTAGGATTTGAAATACTTCGTCATGTACCTTATAGTCCAGATTTAGCTCCAACTGATTTTTTCTTGTTTCCAAACTTGAAAAAATGATTAGGTGAGAAAGATTTTCATCTAATGAGGAAGTGATTGTAAACACAGATGATTATTTTGAGGCGTTTGATTCGTCCTATTATAGTGAAGGCATTAAACGACTTGAACATCGTTGGAACAACTGCATCGAGTTAAAAGGGGACTATGACGAAAAATAAATATAAAAAACTTAAATAAAGTACTTTTTTTTGTACTACTTACCTTAGTTTTCAGACTACCCTCTTATATTCGCTGAACCAATCAGGATTTAGAATAAATTTGACAACCATTTTCATTACAGTTAAGCATACGTTCACTTGTTTAAGATACTAGTATTTACTTAGGTTCTAAAAATTAAACACCAACATTGACAAGGGAACCTCTCCAAGTGCCCTCCTCCGATTTTGATGAAATTTGATGACAACTGAAGTATAAGAAAGTCATGTTTCTTTATCTCCGATAATTCGGTTTTAAGGGCTAAAACTCACCCCTAAAGTTGTACCTGATTTGAATCACATTAAGGATTTTAATGAAACAAGCTTTAAAATATTCTCTATAACGAGGAACAAAAATGCAATTTTTTCATGCTGATATCTTACTGTAAGGATGAATCCCATCCCTGAGAAGGATTAAAAGTGGTAAACGTACCCTCAATTATAAAGAATTTCTTTTGAAAAAATATATATTAAGGTTAGGATTTCAACCCTGCACCTATACTAGGACTCCAATTCTATTTTAATACTGTTTTTTTTATAAAAATTATTGATTTAAGCATACAACCTTTCTAACCGTAATTAAAATTTGCTTCTTGCATGCCCCATATGTGTTTAGTCATGAAGGTGTAAATCACCCCATCCCTAAAGTGTGTTAAAATGACTTACAATGAAAGTAAAATCATCATGCTCGATAAAATATTAAAAAAGCCTTAATAAACATAACCCCAAAAATTAATCTCTTTCGAGTAGGTTACGTCTACAAAGATAAATATTGCATTGTTCATTTCATAGTCAAAGTAAAACACTCCTAAACTACAAATACATTAAATGTTGATGATACGAAAAATTTCTTAGCTGCTATACTGAAAAAGTAATCTTTAAACATATATAATATACAGTGTGTAAAGTGATGGGGTTTCCTATAGGGGAAACTTTTTTAATACTAGTTTTAGGGGAAAAACTTATTCTTTATAAAAAAATTTGCTTGT
>JAHWXV010203088.1:0-13325 GCA_024586415.1 Phrixothrix hirtus | reverse complement strand
TTTACAGACGAAACTTCTTATTGAGAACTGATCACTCACTGTTGAAATGGCTCCTATAGTTTAAGATTCCAGAAGGCCAAATAGAGAGATGGTTTGAACGGCTACAAGAGTATGACTTTAAAGTTGAGCATCATACCGGAAGAAATAATAGAAATACTGACGTTTTATCAAGACGGCCGTGCACAAAAAACTATAAACATTGTACTCGGTTGGAGTCAAAAGTTGGAGAACCTCTTGTCAAACGTACTACTGTAAATAACAATGACTGGAAACCAGATAATGTCAAATAAGATCAAGAAAATGACCCAAACCTGAAGGTGCTAATAAAATGGAAGAATGAAGGTCGAAGTCCAAGTTGGGAGGAAGTGACCTCAATCAATCCCATTATAAAATCATGTTGATCCCAATACGACTCCTTATATGTTCAGGGCGGCTTTTTGAAAGAAGCCCTGGAAAATGATAATGGAAGTAAAATTCGATTGCACTTGGTGGTTTCGAAAAACAGAGTAGCAGAAATTCTACGACAGTTGAATGATTATCCATCAAGAGGGCATATGGGAGTAAGTAACGCTCTGAAAAAGGTCCGTGAAAGATTCTATTGGATGAACTGCAAGGATGCTGTTAAGGAATGGTGCCAGAAATGTGTAATATGTGCATTTGGGAACGGTCCATTGAAGAGGTAAAAAGCATAGATGCGGCAATACAATGTAGGTAATCGATTTGAAAGAGTAGCCATCGATATAGCTAGTCCATTTTCAGAAACCGAAGCAGGAAATAAATACATCCTGTTTGCAATGGACTATTTTAGTAGATGGACCGAAGTATACGCTTTACATTATCAATCTGCAGTTACAGTGGCCGAGATCTTGGCAAAAGACCTGTTTAGCTGTTTTGGGATTCCTTTGGAATTAAATTCAGTCTGTATTTTTTATAATTACTCCTTTATTTCGAGTTAGTCATATTTTTTTAATTACAAGGAAAAAACAACGTTTCGCCTATTATGTAGGCTTTTTCAGGTTAAAAAAATATATATTTATAAAATTTAATGTAAAATAATAACAGAAGTATGTTAAGTCAATGTAATTAAAGTTTTCGCATGTAGTACTATAGACATTCACAGCAGTTTAAAAGTGGATTAGAATAACATTCTATTCTGATTTGAAGTTTAGTAGTGATTCTGGATAGAAGGAGGTTGCAGGAAATGCATATGCTGAAAGTCTTCGAAAGGAACTAAACTTAATCCACGAAAAAGTTCGCAATAACACCCAGATTGCCAGTGATCGAATGAAATGCCACTACAATGGAAGTTCCAAAATAGGAGTACTACAGCCCGATAACCTGGTTTGGTTGTAACAGCGATAGTGACGCCGATGCTTATCTCCCAAATTGCAAAAATCTTAGGAAAGCCCGTATAAAGTGATAAAGATGATCAACAATGTAATCTACCGAATTACAAATTTGCCCAGAAGAAATTCCTAAGTGGTTCATACAAATCGTTTAGTCCCGTACGCTGGGAGGAATGCAGAACTGGAGCGGAAAGAACGCGAGCAAAGAGTAAACCATGTTAAATTAGAGAAATTAGGAGTCAACAACAGCGAACAATTGTTTATCGAATTTATATCTACCTATTCGGGACATCACTCAGCTATATTTGTGGTTACTACGGATAAATACAGAAATCTGCTTGATGTACCAGAAGATTACGCCCTGGCCCATTGTGTCGCTAAAGACGTCCAAATGTCCGGTGGCATCGAAATTGAGTTTCAAAAGAGGTATGGTGGCCTAGAAGAAATACTGCAGCAAGAGCCAGAAATTAGAAAGACATGTCCCTGCCACGCCGCCATCGCCAAGGTATTCGAAGTATTTACTGCCTTGTAACAAAAGCATTATCCCATGAAAATCCATGCTATGAAGACTCGTGGAAAGTATTATGGGATTTAAAAAAACATATTTGTGCCGGTGCCAACAAAAAGTTAGCCGTATCAAAGCTCGGCTGTGACCTAGACCAGCTTAATTGGCGCACGGTATGTAACATGTTGGAGGTAGTGTTTTGAGACACCGGTGCCAAGATCCAGGTGTGTAGTTGGAATCCAAAACGCACTCCACCAACGATGAAATCTATGGACTGCCACTATTTCAAGTTATGGGGCTGCAAATATGGATCGCCGTGCAGATTTCGACTTTCGCCAACAAAGGTAGGACCATCGCAAATGCAAAGTCCAAGGTCACTGTTACAGGACGTAACAAGCTTAAGAAGAGGGCAGTGTAACAAAAATTAGAAACAATAAAAACAAAGCAGATTAAATTCCCTTAGGTTTTTGTTTTAATTAGAATCTTGTACTGTTAGTTACTGATATACATATAGATGTAAAATATAAATAGAAATATGCATAAATAGAAATATAAACGTTTGTTGTTAGTGTATTGTGAAATAAATAGTTAAATAAATAAATGTATATAAATATCCTAATCTTAGTGAATATCAACGAATAAAGAATACTAAGGAAGAATCTTCAATACGTAAAGTTGTGTCCAAGTGCTCTGACCATAATGGCGGCGTTAGCATGTTATGCGCATGTATTAGAAACATCAAATTTATATTTACTATTCTATCAATAATAATTAATAACAACTCGTAACAAATTAAAGTATGCACGCCTATGAACACATAAACAAACGTTACGCGGTAAGAAAATTTTGACTTTAAATAGCTTTTATTTTAAATATAATCAATTGAACGTTATGAAAAATGCATCAATATACTTTATTATGAATATGCAGTAAGCAAATAAATTCAAAACACTTTTAATTGTCAAATATTAGTAAAAATTAACGATATTATGCGGTAACCTAACAATCACCAATATAAAAACATATCTGTTAAACGATAGTCCCGGTGATTTTTTAACACTTGTATTAGTGCAATTATAAGTGGCAAATTCAGCCATGATTTCCATTTAATTATAAATAAATATCCTCAAAATTACACACATAATTAATAAAAATTTCTACGACTTGACACTTTAACTGTTTTCTGACCATAATGGCGTCTATCACATATAGTGCTCGAAAACTGGACACACATGTGTACCATAAGTTTGATAGCTAGAGGCGCTTCCTTAATATTCTTTATTCGATGGTGAATAACAAGAAAGATATTAAAACCATTAGTTTAGTTACGATATACATCTTGGTGAATTTCTGAATGCAGTTATGTGCAGTTAATACGCTACCAAGTGGATAAATTTTTAACAGTTAATGTAAATTTTGGAGCATTTGGATATTACCGTTTGGAATCTCAAAATATTGAAGATATTAAATCGTTTAATACCAAAAACTAAATTATTACTGTTAGTAGTGATGTCATGGATGTGTTGATGATTTTAGTGCAATTCTAGATGAAAAATTGAGTGAACTTTAAGAACGGGATTCAAGTGCATAGTTGTCATATTGTATTATGTATATCTTTGTTTCCTGTATTTTAGGTTAGCCTCTGATAAATATATTATTCTTAGAAGTAAATATTTGTAAGTTCAACCCATTACGTGCCCCACTCTAGAACGATGATGAATTATGTTTCAGGTGGGCTTTAGCATAGCCGATGTGTTTCGAAGGGTCCTTCAAACTAAACAACTTCATATGAGAATTTTTGGGATACCTTTAAGTTTGAAGGTATTAATTCTCCGGTAAAACTTACTGATATTTCCTAATTTTAAAGTCAAAATGAAATTTCCATCAATGTGCATAATATTAAAAGCAAGTGTGAAAATGGTAAAACGAAATTTGAAATCGTTGGACCTCTGTACTTTTCCAAAAATAAAAAACTATCTCATGTGAATTTATTTTTGACTTGAATGGTAGAAGTTATTACTATTGGATTAAGAACTTTTCGAGTTTACTAGCTAACCAAATCACGGTTAAAAACAGCTTCTCATTTTTATGATGCTTGCTTGCGCTATTTCTATACTGCGAAACAATTATGGTAGATTTTACTGTAATAAAATATACACAAAACATGCTACTGAAGATCTTATGACTGATAAGCTGGGTAAGATTGTCCGGAAATTTACTTAAACTTGAAAATTATCATAAGCAATTGAATTTACCATTCGTAGTTTATGCTGATTTCAAAAGCATTTTGGAACCAATTGCCTGGGTTAAACCAAACTTTCCTGCAAATTTTACAATAAAAATATGAAAACCGTATCTCATTCTTTTGCATACTACATAAAATGTTCTTTCAATGATAATCTAGCAACATTTGAAATTACTATGAGTCAGATGTAGCTATTGAGTTTATACAGAGATTAGAACGAGATGCAGTAAAAATGTATCAAACATATTTAAAACAACCAATAGCTGTGACGCAGTTAACTTCGAATCCGATCGGAGATCTTGAAAGTGCTGTTACTTGCTTTATCTGTGCTGAATATTTTTAAAGTGCTGACGTTAAACTACGAAATCATTGCCGCCTTACAGGCGCGTACCGTGGAGCAGCTCATTCAATATGAAATTTAAATTTTAAATTGTCCTAATTTGTACCCATATTTTTCCACAATTTAACAGGATACGATTCGCATTTTTTCATTAAACAGTTAGCTTTAAATAGAGAAAAGATTGATGTTATCGCTTAAACCAAGGAAAAATACTTGACATGTGCTAAACCTATGCAAGTATATTAAGTGATGGATTGAAAGGATACCACAGAAAAGGTATACCTACGCTTGTGTTTTTTGGATAGTTTTGGTTTTCGAAATTCTTCTTTAGATAAGTTTGGTGAAAATTTGAGTAATGATCAGTATGGGAATGTTCAGAGATTTTTTGGGTCTACATTACAATTCCAAAAAGGCACATCTCCATATTCATATGTAGATACCTTGAAAAATTACAGGAAAATACATTATCGCTACGTGCGGCATTTTATCATAAATTACGAGACCGACAAATTTCATGACCGATGGATATGGGAAACATTTAAGAATAGAACTTTGAGTGATTACGCCGATATTTACTTAAGAACCAATGTTTGATTGTTGGCTGATACTTTTGAAAATTTTAGATAAGTGTGCATGCAGTATTATTCTTTAGATCCGGCACATTATTTATTGACTTAAGTTGGGATGCAATGCTAACGCAGCACATCTAAGGAATTAGAATTGTTAACGGATACAGACAAGCTTAATTTCTTTAAAATGGTATTTGTGGTGGTGTAAGTATGTGTGTAGGAAGGAAATCCATTACGAATAATACATTTTTCGCAAACTACGATTCCTCCAAGCCACATTATTTTATCATGTACTCAGACGTATTCAATTTTTACGGCCACGGTATACGTTAATACCTTCTACAACGTGATTTTGAGTGGCTCACTCCACATGAAAATCAAAGTTTTAACGATTTCGATATTGCTGATGACTTCGATTTTGGTTACGTTTTAGAAGTTGATTTGGAATATTCACAGCACTTATTTGAGGTATATAAAGATCTGCTCTTTTACTCAGAATCGATAGTTTCACCAACAGCCAAGACACAATGTGAAAATTCTAGTGTGAAACAACACATGACTATCCCTTAAGTATGTAAATATGCAATTACGTCCACAAATTATTACAATATTGTAATTAAAGTTGATTGTATATGAATTTGGGTTCATTTTTAATCAAATAAAAATACAGATTTGTTATGTCCTCCCAAGTTTTTATTTTTTATTATTAAATTATCTATTCGAATAACATTAATAACATTAATAACATTACCGAAATTGGGCAATGGTGTACAAAATTTAGACAGTGGTTACCCCCTCGCAATTCATAATTTAAGTACTTCGGGTTACTAGATTGTCGAAAATTTATTAGAGAAACTGCTCAGTTCGTATAAAACGGAATTAAATAGCTAAGAAGTATACTAAGTTTAAAAAATAGTTAAATCCGATTTTTAGAAAATCGCGAAAAATGAAAAATTCGGTAAATATCTAAAAATGATAGAAATAAAGTGGTACTTCCGGTTATTTGATTTTAACCAAATTCTTGATTTTGCAAACAAAGGTGCCTTCAAATATAAATTTTGATTTAGCTGGGGATTTTACTTCTATAATCATTCTATTCAGAGTTAACGGCAAAAGTACTTCCGGTTACTAGATTGACGGAAAAGTTTCTGAAAAAAAACCTCTAGATCATATGAAATAGTATTAAATGGCTAAGTAATATAAGTCTAAAAAAATTGTTAGGGCCCATTTCAAGAAAATCGCGAAATGCCAAAAAATAACAAGAGTAAAAAGGCACTTCTGGTTATCCGATTTTAGTCAAATTATTCTAGTTGCGTGACTGGATGGATACAAACTTAAATATAAAATTTTCTTTATCTACGGCTATGGGATTGCATATGATCAATATTTATAGGATAACGCTATTTCAACAATCACTTTGGTTACGGTCGTACGTTGATTTGAATGCCAGGTTAAGATACACGTCAACAAAAAATCATATAAAGCTTTTTTTAAATTATTAGTCAACAATGAATTTCGTAAAACCATGGAAAATGTGTACAACAGAGTAGATATTAAATTAATTAGTTACTGGGAAACAATTGGGAGCAAAGCTGACGCGGAAACGGACGTAGCTTGAATTTATCGAAAACTGCTATGGCTTTTATTACAAGTTTCTATCACGTTTATGTGATAGTACGATTTCTTTGCTATACGTAAACAGCAATAGTTCAATAATTGAAATTTACATTGATAATTTCTATGATAAAATGGAACACGATTTAAATGAATTTGATACACTTAATTTCCAATCATAGACATGGATGGTATTGAGCGTAACGAATCTGGTGTTGGAAAGATGAAAATGAGTATGCAACTGTTCCATTAACGTGTTTCTAGAGGTACAGGTGTTAACGTTTATTGTGTAAATTTGAATAATGAATAGGATAAGAAAGCTAAAGGCGTCAAAATATGTGTTATAGAAAATGACTTGAATCGATCAAAGTCTGTTTGACAATCTTTTAATATTTCGATTAATGTACTTTTTCAAATCGCATTTGCACAATATGTATACGATGATGCGAAATAAAATCACGCTATCATCTTAAGACGTTAAGCGATTTATTATTCTGGGCACCACAAAAACTCTTGCTTGGGGTCATAGGGATATAGCACAGGGTGAAGATATACAAATAGTAATTTGGATATATCAGGATATTTCACTTTTTGCAATTCATATTTATAAAATCCTTTTTGAATTTGGTGTTTATTACTGTTTCAATAATATAAGTTGTTGAATTAGTAAATTTAACATTAAGACTTTTAAAAATTTCTGTGCTCCTATTTGGGGTATATCTCTTATAGAACTGTTCACGATGTTTGGAGATTCTTACGTAAATACCAACTGTAAGGCTCTATGTAACGAAAGTAAATGCAGTTTTTAAAATGCGTTTTTCATTTGTAACATTAATATCTTTAGGTTTATACCGTATCTTAATATGAGTTGTAGAATTGTGCCGTTAAATAACCTTTGGTAAAATGTTCAACCATTTATATAACCCTTGTAAACTGAATTAATTAAACTGCATGCCTTTCAATGTTCGATTGACTCTTCACTATACTAATTTTCGTACTTGAGAAAGTACGGTAATGATTTATATTTAATTTTTTCATTAATGCTTTGAAATGGGATTTGTGAAATTTTTCCCCATATTTGTTTTTAGGTTCCGTGGAACGTTCTATGATGAGGAAAATATTTCTGTATGATGTCAGTTACGCTTTTCCTGTCTCCCGCTTAATCGGTTGGGCCCAAACACATTTTGAAAACGCATCTATAACTACTACAATGTACATCTAGCCTCGATTAATTTTCGAGTTCGGTATCATTTCCACTAAATCTGCTTGATACAAATCTTTTAATCCTTTTACGATGACGCTTCTACGTTTAAAATATCTACGGGCAGGTTTGTGAATTTCGTCAACCACTACTTCTTTTAAACTCATCTTGATAGTAAAGGAATTCGTAAATGAGCTTCGAAGCCACATGTGCGTTTGCTACATCTCTTGGTGAGGTCGTGAAGTGTATTCACATCACCTGCTCTCAAAGTAACTCCTATTATTGATGTTTTCGTATATTATTTGTCGTTGCTGTAGTTTGAATTTTTCAAATTTCTTTATCGCGCTTACAACTACAGCTTCTTTAACAGAAAAGATATACTTTCTGTACATTGTAGTGGCATCACCATTAATTATTTAACTTTTCCCCTGCTTATCACAACCCCCTATGAGGATAAGCAATAATGTATCATACTAATATGGTAACGCACACATTCTTTGATTACTAACTAAGTTCAGGGACCCTGAGTTACTATGATTTATAATTAATCTAAACTGAACAATAAACTCCGCCTAAAAATTGTAGCTGTTACTTACTAAAAGCTAAACTTATTTAAGATTCGAAACAATATCTACAAAAGTATCTCAATTTATTCTTAACTTGACCGAAATGCCACACCAGTAGGGTGTTTATGAAAGGAGGGCTGTTGTAGAATTCGAGATAAACAATAAGCTTTGAGGACTGCATGGTGGTGAATTTATAGTAAAGGAACGTCACTTACTTGAAGTCCGGAGGTGGAAGTTCCTAAATGAAAAAAAGGGAACGGTGTTTGTACGTCCCAATTCGTCCCTAACCATTTCATAAGGCCCGGACGTGGTTAGATTATGATTGACCCCAAACATGATCCGCGTTAAGGCGTTAAATTTTGAATTTACATAATTTCATTCACTTAAAAAAACTTAAATTGGGTAACTTCTTTATTTTGTAATGTTTCTACTTTGAACCGTAGCGCGGCCCCTTTTTAAGTACGCGTGTACTTAATTATACAAGAGAACGGTAGCGCTGTTTGCTCTTACAGTGTCTAGTTTCCACTGACTCCAAAACATTTCTTTCGGAAGGGGAGAAGTAAAGCGGGGATTGTTGATAACTATTTTTAGAAGGTTATGCACGTCTACATATTAGCTGACGCAATAACTTTTACTGCAGCCTTGCTACTTTGTATTCTATAAAAGTTTCAATTAATTTTTATTTTAAAACAAGAAAGAATTTAAGCCGTTATTTTGACTTGAATTAATCATAGTTTTGACTATTTAATTTGATATTAATAATGCAATAACGCCGAGGTATTTTCAAATATGCTCGCAATTATAAGTATACATTCTGATATACAGGGTGTCTCTAAATATTTTATTATTATGTTTGTCCAAAATTTAAGACGCGCTTACAAAAGTTTTGTAAGTTATGTAATGTAATATAATGTAAGTTATGTAATTTCTCGATACATCCTTCTCATTCAGTTCTAGTCAACATAAAGTAATAATATTGATGAAATTTATTTTGAATCATTTCGATACAAAATACGTGTAAAATGGCTTCAAGATAATAGCTAAGTATTCAAGTCTGTTATATTCCTAGCTAGGAACAAAACCATAAGGGTTTTAAAATTTTTAAATTCATTACATATTCTAAAAGTAACGCCCAATCTTTGTATGCTTTATTAATGACTTTATCTTAATGATTATAAGAATTCAAATTAGCATCATGTAAAATCCCTAAATCTTCTTTATTTAAGCGTATTAAGTCATAACTGCCCATTTTATAATCCCATTTGTCTTTTTTCTGTTTATCTCATGCAAATACATTATTTTAGATTAAACGTTAGTTTATTTTTTATTGATCAATAGTATATTAGATTGATATCAAATTGAAGTAAATAATATTGTTGCATAGTTTTAATTTGAATAAATAGTTTTAAATCACCTGCATACATTGGAAAATTAGAACATTTAAGGTTAATATAACCACTTCTAAATCTCAAATATTGCGCTACGATGAAAAGTATTATTCTAAATTTTTTAATTTTGCGAGCGCATAGAGATCGTATTTTAATTAAAATAAGTTGTTATACTATGACCAAATTTAATATTATAGATAACTGTACTTTTCTTGCTTTTATTACCAAACTATTACGCTATATTACGTAATTTTTAAGTAATAAAAAAGGTATCTCCCAGCTGTTGAAAATACTCAAGACCAGACGGAATGGTGGAACGCATGAATCGAACGATGAGTAAATATTTGTCAAAAGTTGTTTCAGTCCATCAAAGATATTGGAACCAGTACCTATATCTGTTCTTGAATGCATATCGGTCCACTGTAAACTAGACGACAGGAGAGACTTCAGTTATAATGTTTTTTGGGCGTGAAATTAGGTTATTGTGTGATTTGAAGTTTGGTGGCAGGCCTGGAGAGAAAGAAGTTGCGAAAAATTAGTATGCCGAAAGTCTTCGAAGGAAACTAAATTCAACTCATTATAGAGTTCGCAATAACTTCAAATTGCTAATGATTGATTAAAATTTTACTATGATATTAAGTTCAAAAGCGAGAGAATTTCAACTTAATGATATAGTTTGGTTGTATCAGCCCCAACGACGCCGTGTTTTACCTCCCAAGTTGCAAATATGCCGGAAAAATCCGTACAAACTTATAAAAAGGATTAATATCGAATAATGAAATTACCCAAAGAAAAGGTGGTTCACATGAACCGTTTTACTCCATACGCTAGGACGAATTTAGAACCAGAAAACAGGAACGTGAACATAAGGAGAACCACGTTAATTGCAAAACGAATTTATGTCAACTTATTCAGGGCCTCACAAAGCTCAATTTGGGCTTACCAGTGAGAAATACAAAAATCTGTTCGATATACCAGAGGAGTACCACCTCGCTCGTTGTGTTGCTAAAGACGTTAGAATGTCCCGTGACATCACAATCGAATTTAATAAGAGGTATGGAAGCGCGGAAGAAATACAGCAGCAAGGGCCTGAAATGGAAAAGGCATGTCACCTATTACGCCATCATCATCAGGGTATACGAACCATTTACTAACTCGTTACAAAATATTTGTCTCGGCAAAAACTATGTTTAAGAGGACAAATATGTGCCGATTCTAATAGAAAGTTAGCTATACCAAGGCTCGGTTGTAAGTTAGACCGACTTAACTTGCGCGTAATGCGTAACGAGATACGACTATCAATTTCCTGGTGTGTGGTTTGAATCCAAGACGAATTCTACTAACGACGCAATCTGTGACAAGACAAGACAATCGGAGGAACAAAGTCCAAGGTCGCTGTTACGGAACATAACAGTCTTAAGGAGAAGACAGTTTAACAAAACCCTTTTAGAAGATTTCGGGACTTCCCAGAAGATTCCATAGCGCTAATATAAATTATATAATCACGAATGACTTATTACTGCAACTTATACCTAATTAAATTCTAGGTCTCAGTATTGGAATTTATGACATCAGGATTCCATGGTATTTTATTCCTTAATAATCTTGAATTTTGCGGAATATCTCCTTTCTATATAAATAGCAGTTTAAATTCCTTTAGTTTAGTTTTCTCTGATAACTTGTCGTGTTAAGAAGCTATTATAAATAAATATAAATATTATCAATAATTACTGGTGTACTCTAAAGTAAATATTAAGTTGAATACGTGTAAATAAATCGTTATAAGTTAATGAAGATAAATAAAAGCTTTTGAGACAATTAACTAGTTTCGTTATAGTATTACAAAACATCATTCTGATAGTTGTGAGGCTGCTTAAACTAAAAAATTGTTTATCTAATCGAAAACTATCGGACGGAGGCACAAAAATTTATAATATATAATATACGTAACTAATCTTACAAGTTAAATATATACAAATTTACCTGTTCATGTTTAGTTCATAAATACGTTCATGTAATTCACTTTCAAGTAGATAAATAAAGTTCAGGAAGTTTTTAAAGGTGATAACCTTTATTTGCCAAATAAGTATGTCATTCGTGGATTGCTAAGTAAGCAGTAAATATTTAATAGGAAAAGTATTTAGTTAGAATAATATGTATATACTTTAAAGTTGAATGTTCTATTTTGATAAACCTAGAAATTAAGGAAATGACAACATTAATTTTCATACACCTACGTGTATTCCATTGTCAAATTGCAATAATATTTTTACTGTAAATTACTTTATAAACATTTTCCCATTTATTAACTAGGATGAGTATAGAAGAATTTGATATCACTAAGGTCTTTCGAATCTTAATAATCGTTTTAAAATTAAAAATCAGTCACTATGAATTTACAAAAAAATCGTTTTACTTGACACCTATCCATCTAAAGCTATTTTTCCACATAATCACAATATAACCTGGCCGCCACCCGATTCAAAAGCATTGTGACATTTTTTGAGCCTTTGTCGATTCGTGAAGTGATTTCCTTCTAAAAACGCTTTCAGTTTACCCAGCTTAGATTTGAGTTGTATTTTGAATAGTCCACAACTTCCCATTTAAAACTTTCAATAAGTTATATTTGCTTCTACGGCGACACGACACAAAGTGAGGTCATACATTGTCATAAAGGATAGTTACATCACTTCTAAATATCTTACCTCGATCGAATGGACCTTTTTGATCCTAAAACGCAGTTGTTATGGCTTTTTGAATTGAGAGTTCTAATGAACTGTATTTTAATGAGAGAAATTAATTTCAGTTTTGGTTATTTACACCTTTAAAATATAAAATAAATTTTGAGGTAGGTAAGTGGTAGGTTGCCATTTAAGAATTCATAGCTTAGGTGGCCGGAGGGCGGGGGCGGGTTAAGAATGGTGCCATACTTGTGAGGTCACTTTAGTTCCTTCTGCATGCTACCGACAGTGCATTCTTTTGATATCTCTCATTGTCAGTAATAAATATAGTCCGCTGAAACTTTATAAGATTTCACCATGAATATAAATCTACTAATGAAATATTTTACATTTTATTTTGCATCAATCTATTAGTATCGTTCGAAATTAGTTTATTGTAAGATAACTATAAGATGTTTGAATAGAATGTTAGCGATAGCATTTTGGGTATGTAAAGGCTTGGACCAATAAAGAGATAACTTCCAGTGCAAAGTAACAACATAAGGTTCCTTATAAAAATTAAACCGCAGGAAATAAAGAATTTATTCCGTGCCTATTTTGGATGACAACGTAAATACCATCCAATTTATAAACAGAACAGTTGAATATTCAACCACCACTGTAACGTGTACCTGAAATTAAGGCCAAAATCTCCTTTGTGTTTTCCTTAATTAATTCTTTTTCATATAAAAGGTGATTTTGTACAGTGTAATTTAAGCTGCCCGTTAAAACGATTTAATTTTTCTGAACATTTTATTTAATATTTTATGTCCGCACCCGGTATACTTGTATATTTATATTATTAGTTTTCTTAATTAGGTTCGCGAAGAC
>JAHWXV010202942.1:0-17950 GCA_024586415.1 Phrixothrix hirtus | reverse complement strand
CGTGCTTGTGAAATTTAGATACTATAAGAATAATACTACAAACAATAAAAACAATAAGTGCTTGGCGAGGTACCTACTCCACAGGTGAGTTTTTTTAAAAATTTTTTCAAAAAATTTTTTCGCCTCCGGCGTTTTACCTGTGGCCCCATTTTTTAATTGTGCACCCCCAAGACATACCACTACGCGCCGCCACTGCCAGAAGATTATTGTAATGAAATTGCGCGTACTGCAAATGATTTATTGGTATATTTATTAATAACACGTGAACGCTACCGATGGTAAATGCACTTTTGGCTAAAACGATTACTTTAGGTCCGTACATTCCTCACTGACAACAGTTTGCCAGTATAACTACAAAAAGCGACTGACATTAGTGTATCGCATATGGACGAGTTTATTCGAGTTACTCAGCAGATGACATCGCGGAACGGATAGGTTTGAGACACGATACTATTCCTGACATCATCATCGGTTTGCAGTAGCGATAATTCTTCCCCATAACATTCATGACAATTAAGCTTATACATATCCAGCGATATCAGCTACAGAGTTACATTTTGCTCCATGACGATGTCCGATCGCATACCACTAACATTGTCAGTACCGTATTGTAGAAATTCAGGTAGGGAATTTTCACGCATACACCTTACAGCCTTAATATGCCCCAATTCGACTTTTACGCATTCATGAAGTTAATTTACATCGAAGGATGGCGCGATGGGTGCAGTTCAACAATGCTTTGAGAGGGGTCATCGTATTTTTTCACGGTAACATAAATGTAGCTGATTCGTGGTTAGTGTACTTATCCATCACGTGATCGGTTTTAAATGATTGTTGCTTATATACGAGGCGCATCCAGAAACCAGTATCGAAATAATTTATTTGTATATATATTTTTATTCAACAGCTGTTTACATATATACACTGTAACATTTCCCGTGGAAATCTGTTAAAGTGTAAAAGTGACGCGTAAATCGATTTGCAACAAATAGTGCATCTCTTTATGTTCACGTTAAAACTCCGGAAGATTGAACAGATAGGACATTATAAAAGACAGTAAGAATGCAACCGGGAGTGAATTATCTTAAATTGATTCAAGTTCAAATATTGTTCATTAACCTGAATAAAGATAAAGTGTAAATAATTAGGATATAAAGATAACGAAATATAGCCCAATAATAATCCTGATTTAAAACGTTAAGAAACCGCTCAGCCACTTTTAATGAATAAGAAAGCATTAATTGAAATTGCGCAATATTACGTTATAAATAAATTGATAATCAAAGCACATGAGGTTGTTTGCTTATCAGTCAGTGCAAGACCGAAGACACAAGTATCATTGGCGTTCGTAGAACAAAGAATGAGACTTTATAAGTATGTATAAAAGCGCGACTCTTTCAATGCGAAGGAGAGTTCTCGAACTTCTCTTCTCAAATTCGCACCGACCTGTTTTTTGTCCGAGAATATATTCCATTTAGATTTATCTATAAGGTCTAGCTATATATTGTAAAAGTATAGAAAGGCTCTTTGCTAATTACAAAGTACACAAATCGTTTGGCAGATTTGTTAAGATTCTAATATTAAAACCGTCGTTGCAGACGTAAGCTGCGAAGCTAGTTCAGTTATCCGAAAGAGTGAAACCTCCTTGTACCGTCCATCCTCTTTGGATCTTATATTCGAGAGTGGATGCGTTGCTCTGTAGCTGTCCTGCCTTGACTATAAGGAAATACAGAGTGCCTGAGTTTCGAGTTAATTTTGTAGCGAAGACTCAGACGCTGCTGTAACCTGTGATTACGTCGTCGTCAAACACCTTTGCGGTGCTAGGTATCAAGAGTCTGTTTGACGTCTGTTGCTAATGATATCTTCATCCACCGAGTGGCGTCGGTCGTGAGTGGAGTAAGATATCTTTACCCAGACCTAATTCCTTACGCGAGAGAACGCTCCCGCATGCGGAGCGGTCCCCTTTGCGTCTCAAGGAAGACCGACCTATACTAACGTAAAGTATCGGGAATGCAGAGACCGATCTTTGGACGGCGATAGTATTGTTTATGTAGCGCAAGCGAGGCTGCGCGTCTGTCAAAAATAGTAATACAGAGAACCCCTTTTTGCATTGAATATTTTAATTTTTTGATTATTAGTTGAAATATGTACAAATTACCGCAAAATGTTCTTTTGAATTATTATTTTGCTTAATACGAATAAATTACGTTTTGAAGATTTTATCCGTCTTATTATTACTACCGAATTTACTTATATTAATTCAACATAAACGAATCTAGGTGAAAAGTTCGTTTCATATAAGAAGTTGAGACCACATTCGTTGGTCGCATCGTTTTAATACCTAAGCTTTTCCACTTTAGGATAACCAATTCCAGTTTATTCCAAGAGTGCTTCAGGAGCACCAGCGACCTCTACCGAACCGTTCTGAACCTACCTACTACGATGGGTGATCCCGGCTGCTAAAATATAAATTAGCTTTTTGAACCTGTGAACCAAAGATTACCCTTCGAACCGTTACAACATTATTTTTCTACGTTGTCGATATATTTATTAAGGCATTTATCGTATCGTGAAACTACCAATCCATTTAGTCACTTTGCATAACGTCTTTTGTTTCTTGGTCACTATCTAGACTCTAACAACTTAAAAATTTCTTCAGGTGTAGGAAAAAATTAGCGCTTAAAACCGGGCCAGGACTATATGGCGGATATTCAAAAATTTTCCAACCAAACTGTTGAAGTAATGCCTGTGTACGGTTTGCGTGGTACAAGAGAACAACTCTACCAGTCAGTATCTCACATTATTAGATATGAATTGCTCGGCGCAGTATTTTTGGACTTTCATGGTACGATTCTACATTTATGGACGTACCTTGCTGCATAAACTCTACGAATAGGATGCTGTTCCAGTTCCAAAAAACTGTGGTCATGATTTTCGGAACCGATAGTGTCAGTTTAAACATTTTTTTGTTTAGGGGAACCAGTATGCCGCAATTGCAAAGAATGTTTCTTGCTTCCAGGATGCGCCTTATAAATTAGATTAACCTTGAAGAGGTTTATTTTAATGATGATATGACGTCATTTAATATCTTAGTTTTCACTCCTTAAAATGTGGGATTAATGCATATTTTGCAATAGAATTTGTAATTTGTACATCTGATTATTTATTAATAATTGAATTGCTTTGAGCTTATTTAATTTAAAAACGAAATTTCAATTTCATATAATTTTAGAAACATGACATCTTTTTCGAAATAAACGTGACAAAATCTAATTAGCAGGTTGCGTCTCAAAAGTCAGATGCATATCAACGAATCTGTTTATTTTCCGTTGAAGTTCGAAATAAGGAAATATGTTATGTTTGTGGGTAAAGAATTTAATTTATTATTCTAAATTGTTTGAGGTAAAGTCCATTGCATCAAACTCAAATGTATTCGCCACCATTTATTAAATATTATTGTAAATGCGGGGCTTAGTATTTGTTACAATTAATAGTGATTGATTGTGTTAAATAGGGCTAAGATCGATTCAATAAATATTGATTTTTTTAGATTAAATAAAATGTGACCTGTTTTTTTTCGTATTGTGGGTGGTAGCAAATTTTTCATATGATATCTTAAGTTAAGCATTTCGGCAGGCACTGCCCTCCAAGGAGGCAGAAGTGCATACATGACCTTGACAGAATACCATGGATAAGGCGATCTAAAGATACTGTATTTTACTGAAATTATCTGACAACTATGCACTAATTTAAAATATTTAAATCAACGCATATCAACCTAATTCTATTATCTTACAAATTGCGCGGAATCTGAAAGGTATTATCTTCTCGATCTCTAAATTGTTTTAGTAAATTAAAAGTGGCATCCTTATTTAAACATATATTCAGTACTTACAATTTATTTGAAGCATCTTAAATTAGTAGTGTGTGGTACCATAAATATTAATTGGCATTCCTATATGTAATCTACTTCACTTAAAAGTTTGTATTGATTAGTCCTACAAATAATTTTTGTCTATGTAAACCTAAATTATTCGCATTATGTTATAAATATAGCTTAAGCTGCTATTTGAACTAGATGCTTGAGGCTACGTACGATTTTGTGTTATTATCAGATATTGCAGTTAATTTTATTACAAGAATCGTACCGTTCGACAATAATTCAAATTATTGAATCTCCGGTTGTCTCATTCTAACTAGATAAATGATAAAGTAGTTAGCTTAATGTCAAATGTACTAAGACCTTATTGTTTATTTATTCTTCTTTGCTGTAATTGGAAATGCTTATCTAAAGATTGTTCAAAAACTCGTTTTATCTTATTTTTGTAAATATTTCACCCAACAACAAATTACGAAGTACTATGCTATACTATTGTTTTCGATCTCGCTCATAAGGCCTAGCGCCTATAATTGTTAGACGAACGAACGTGCTTGGCATAACTAAATTCGAGATATCTACACCTGTACAGTCTAATGCAGTGAGTCGTAATTCTGCTACTAAATTATAAGAAAGTAGAGTCACGTAATGTGTGATGGTATTTTACATGATTTCTAGTAATTTCTTTACGAGTTTGATGTTATTATAATAGATATTATTTATTATAGTTAATGTGTAAAGATAAGAAATATGATTTATTATTCATTTTAAATAAAATTGACAATAATTATTTTTAATCGCAAGGTTATATTTACATGTCTTGTAGTTAAGGACACGGAAACGTTCAGTGATATTGCTATACAACGCTTCTCTTATATCATATCACCATTAAAATAGAAAGATTTTATACATAGCCGTGTAATGCATTAAAAATGGACAGATATGTGTAATATATTACAGAGATACGGCTACTTGCCGGAGGTAGCGTAACAACAAATTTACTTTCAGTTATGCTAATAGTTTTTTCAGCTGTCTTGTAAACATACAGGGGCAATTCACAAAAACATTTGGTACAAAATAAAATTTGGGCAAACGCCAAATCCATTTGAGGCTTCGCCGTTGCTAAGTTATCGCTTCTCCTCCAACAACTAGTCATCTTTAAGATGCTTTATATATACCTTTCACTTCCTTCCCCATCTGTACTTAAAATTGGTTTAGGTTAAGTTGAATAGTTAACCAAGAGGTATTTAATGCATTTAGACACGGCACGGTTCAGGCATTTCGCATATAATGAAGATTTATCGAAATGTTAGTTAAAACCGTTTTGCTGCAATTTTAAGCAACTAGTTTTTAGAAAATTTTTTGTTTTGAACATTATGATATTGAAACTTATCTTTCTCTAATTTCTCTAATTTTCTCTTACCTCACGTTAACAGAGGCGGACGTATGTCACACTGAAAATCCACACATTTGTATAAATAAAATTGAACTGCCTTTTTTTTTAATTTCGAGATATTTGCGTTTTAACCAATGTATTACGCTATTTTTACGACTCTTAAGCGCAAAGTATAACTTTAAAAATATTTATCTACCTATTAACTGTTCCACTTAAACTTTAAAACATTTGTGCAATTTATAGATCACACTGCTCCCACCGATTTAGCGTATGTTTCTTCTAGCTATTTCAATGTGTTGCGAAATTACAACAAAAACCTTATCGACGTCAACGCACTCGAACTACAACAAATTAAACTCGATAATCGGTCGGATAGAAGCACACATTAGGTGTGGAGCGGAAGGAGCTTGTATTCGTGCCTTTGTTGGTGTCTAACAAAATATTTAAGTTTAGGTATAGAGCTTTCAAATTTCATGACCAGCTGCCTTATTTCATGTATGACTCGTTAGACAACAGCTGCTGCTGTTACATATTACCAGGGCCGTCTGCTTCAGTTTGTGAAACATGACGGACAATGATTGGTGTTGATGTTTGTGTAGAGTTGCCCGGGCTCAGGATTGTTTTCGTTTTTATATTGGTATACGGCGGGGTTCCTGCAGAAAAAGGTGCATGGAGGACTAAAACATTTGAAACTGATGACGGTGTGTCCCAATATAGTCCAACATAAAAAATGTTTTTCTCTCCAATTTCCTTTTGTAATAGCGTACGGGTCTTTCTGATATCATTGTCCAGCGGTAATCGGCAACCATTTTATGATTCCACTTCCCTGCTAACGTTTTTTGATGGTGGAAATATATCGATGAAACGCTTCTTCGTGCTCATCACTTACGTCTACAAGATTTGAAGAAAAGAAGTCCAAACACATTTCAAGCCTAATTTGACCAGAGTCGACAATTTGCGGTAATCGGCAACCATTTCACGATACCACTTTCCTGGTAACGTTTTTCGATGGTGGAAATATCTCGATAAAACGTTTCTTCGTGCTCACCACTTACGTCTCCAAGATTCGAAGAAAAGAATTCCAAACACATTTTAAGCCTAAATCGACCAGAGTCGACAATTTGCAGTAATTGGCAACCATTTCACAATTCCACTTTACTGAAAACATTTTTCGATGGTGGAAATATCTCGATGAAACGTTTCTTCATGCTCACCACTTACGTCTCCAAGATTCGAACAAAAGAAGTCCATACACATTTTAAGCCTAATTCGACCAGAGCCGACAATTTGCGGTAATCGGCAACCATTTCATGATTCCACTTCCCTGCTAACGTTTTATGATGGTGGAAATATCTCGATGAAACGTTTCTTCGTGGTCACCACTTACGTCACCAAGATTCGAAGAAAAGAAGTTCAAACACATTTTAATCCTAATTTGACCAGAGTCGAAAATTTGCGGTAATCGGCAACCATTTCACTATTCCACTTTCCTGATAACGTTTTTCGATTGTGGGCCTTATCAAGATTCCCTCTTTCATTTTAGTATCAATTATATTACGAAAGTTTTGTTTGAGGCATTGAAACCCATTTTTCTCTTTGTTCGTGGCTTTGTTGAAGTTTTCATCAAACCAAATTCTATATGCAACGTAGGTAAGGAAATCTGATTACGCTCAACTAATTTCGGGTAAATTATATGTTTTCCAATGAATATACCATTCCAGTGATGACCATTTTTTCACAATATAATGGCAATTCCTTGTTTGGATGTTCTACTTACTAGTAAAACAACAATGCTTCGTGTATCAAAGTTACAAGCCACGCAAAATTGTGACCACCTTTACATTAGTACTGACGGGCCTGTTAGAATTTTGTCAAGAAGGCGTGCTATATTTCCTTTAGACTCTTTCATGGGATTAACATGCTCAACAGCAATTGAATGGAAACTCTTTCTGATACATACGGTTTCAAACTCAGTTTCGAGGTACATTAAGTTCGTAGCCCAATTTATGCATTAAATTGCCAACCTCTGAGACATACGGGCGATTATGCGTATCGCAGCACGCGTATTTGGAGCGAAAAGTTTCTATCCTTGTAAATGTGATCCTAGTATATTTCTCTGAGTTTTTGATTAGTTCAGATCTCGAACTAGATCATTTGATTCAGCTTAAATTATCAAATGAGCTGTTTTCTGGGAATGGTAAACATTACCCATCAATGTATGGCAGTTCTGAAGCAGATGCTTCTTCTATTTCTGTACATCCAAAACACTTGAACAAGTAGCGTTGTATTGGACGAGTTGCAAAACGTAAACTGGAATTAGTAATATTCTTATTTTTTTCCGAAAATCGGAAGATTTGGAGCAAGAGTGGCAGTACATCCTATGCTTCGTTTGCTCACACCATATCGTAGAGAATTAAAACGGCATCACCATGGCCATACCATTTAAGCAACTTCTAAAAGCAACAGCACAGTGTGCACCAGCAAGTTTTAGGAGTCCAAGATGTTGTCACATGCGCGGCTGGCGTTAGGTCCGCAAGCTTCTCGGACGAAGGGGGGATACGTGATAGATTTCACTAGCACGTCCATGCTCTAAGGAAAACGCTGAAATTACGTACAAATGGTTTGAAGGATGGGGGGGGGGGCTACTGCTCTTTATTGGCCGTATAATGAATTAAACTGCTCTTCGTGACAGGAAAAAAACGGTTCCGCAACATATAAATGCGTTATCCCGGATTTGCCTCTTACCTAGGCCCCAAATATCAGTATGAATTAAGACTGTGACTAGAGGAGGGGGGGGGGCGGGGAGGCACCTCGACTAACACATATCCCCTGAAATACAAAATAATCACAGTTAACTTATTCTAAATTTAAAATGGAAGTCCATTTGGGAAATAGCTATTTACCTATATCTAAAGAAATGGCTTATTTAGCATACAAAAACAACAACAGTACACGCAGTCTTACAAGCAAACTTCTCCGGCTCTTGAATGCGGCCTAATGCAAAAGTTACGGCGTAGACTAACCACTCTACTATAAAATGAACTTATTGGCTAAATATTCTATTCGCAGTAAATACAGGTATGTATTCATAGTTCGTACAGGAATTATGTTTTGACAGGCTCCACTCAAAACGGGAATGGATTAAGTTGGGCTCTACAATATTCGATAGCCGGGACTATGGATTACACCGGATTCCCGCCGATACATGTTGACATACCACATGCGCCCTTACAGGCAATCAATATTGAAGCAAAGAATGTAATAATAAGTACCCTTGTTTGGTCGACACGTCGCATGGCTACTTGCTTACCCAACAGCACCATAAACGTTGACTATGCCTCTTACACGTTCCTGCGCTCTCTCATAGACTCACACGTCCCATGAAGCTGCGAACGGGGTGGAAAAAAGCAGGTAGCTCCTCCGAAGTCCACTATTTGGCTTTTCAGCACCGTGATTCCGCCACATTTACTCCTGAGGAAACCTTGTACTCACCCCGAAAACTTCAAAATCACTCATTTACAACCGATGTCTATCACGTACGACTTACGCGTGTTTTAATACCACATCGCGGTAGTCACACGACGAGTTGTTACAAATTATTCACATTCGTAATCTACAAAAGTGAAAATCGCTTACAACTGTCACTTTATTTGATTAATGTTTTAATCGCCACCGAGAAAAAAATCATCTCTCGTGTTTGTTCCGACCGACCTATTTATTTTTCGTAAACGTACGGTGGTAAATTTAAATATTGACGCGGGACGCCAACAAAACCTGATAATGTCGTGACTTTTAATTTCAACACCGAAGTAGTAGTAGTGCGGATTTTTAATTGCAGAGGTAATATTTCATTTATGATGCGGAAATATAACAGAAGCTAATTTGGGTTCTTGACGCACTTCCGAGACATTATTGGTAGAAAATTAATTTAATTCTCTTTGTACCTTTATTATACCCCCATAATCATGTAATTACGAATTTTTGAAGATGATTGAATCTAAATCATATAGGACCGTGGTATTGATGTATTGAATTTATAATCATGAAAACATTTAAATAAATAAGCGAGCATGTCAGCTTCGTATTGCGTTTTAGCACCCTGCTTACAATAAGCACCGTTAGCACAGTGCCGCATATAAGGTTAGTACAAATTCGGTCACTACTTTACCTATAACAACGTAATTGACAAATTTGTTATTTCATCATTAGTTTTATTAAAATTGCAAGAACATCAAATATATGCAAAGCTGTATATTATTTGCCATTAATTAGAATTGCTTTTAACTCTGGAGCTATTTGAAAGAAAAACTGAAATAACGTTTTGTGTAATCCACGATTATATAGTTTCAAAAATCTCCGTGTTTATAACATGTGTTAAAATAGTTCCATTTGTTACAATAATCTTAATTATAAAAATTCTTTTTCTGAAAGCTCTTTGAGGTTAGAAACATTGGTTATTTTAAAATCTTACAAACCAAGAAAATAAGTGCTATCTTTCGATTTTATAGCCAAGCAGAGGAGCCGTGTTCTTAATAGTTGAATTTTTTCAAAACCTCGTTGCCACTTACAGCCTACGCGCGGTACTAAGGTTTGTAAGTACGTCACTGCTGGTAAACTACTGAAGGTCATGTTAAGAAAATAATGCGCGCAGTTGAAGGGAAAAGAGATACGGTTAAGATTTCTACCCCAACAGTTGTTGCCTAAGTTATGTCCTTTGCTATACGTTGGTTATTTAACCGATTAAGAAATTAAATATAGAAAAGAATATACCGTGTGCCCCAAGGATATGGAGTAATGGTTGTGCATGTTTAACCAGACGTTGTATTAAAAAACGTTTCAAATAAAAGTTGCTTAGCAAACTATTCCACGCATTTTGGGGTAAGAAGACATTTCATGATGACGTCATTTGGAGTTATAACGTCATCAATCCTTTTTTTAAATGGAATATCCTGTATATTATTAGTTTTTTACATTAGTTCAAGTAATATCTTTTAAAATGGTATAAGATTTAAATGGTGTAGAGTTAACATTTTTCGAGACGTTTGAATGTTAATTAATAAATTTAAATACCGAGAAAGGTACTAATTTTTTATTACTTAAAAACAATAACTTGTAAAAAACAGAAGATCTAACGTAATGTTCGAAATGTTGTCCATTATGAGCGAGGCAATGGCCCAATCGATCAGAAAAGGCACGCACTGAATTTTTCTTAAGATATCGGGCAATATTTGTGCTATTTCAACTCGTATCCATTGTTCTAATTCTGCCAGATCATTAGGGTGGTTTCTATAAACTTTAGTTTTCAGGTGGCCCCATAAAAAAATCGCAATGCGTCAGGTCGGGAGATCGTGGTGGTCATTCCACAAAACCTCTTCGGCCTCTCCAACGATTAGGAAACACTTTATTTAAGTACCTATGTACATTTAATTGAAAGCGAGGTGGTGCCCCATCTTGTTGTAACCAAATGTTATTATTGTTGGGAAATAGGACTATACAAGACGGAATTATTTCTTCTTGTAGCAATTGTAAATACCGATCACCAGTAAGGTTTCCATGAATAAAAGAGGGACCAATAATGTAGCCACCACAAATTTCTGCCCAAACGTTCAGTTACTGTGGTGTTTGCGTGTAAGTTTCAGTAATCCAATGAAGGTTGCTAGCGGACCTGTACCGACAATTGTGCCTATTCACTCCTCCGTTTAGATAGAAAGTGACTTCATCAGAAAAAATAATTTCATTTACAAAGTTTGGGTAATTGTTAATTAGTTCCATCATGTATTCGCAAAATGTAACGCGCTTATCATAATCGTCTTCGGATGACTCTTGCAGTAAAATAGGTTTATAAGGATGCTGTTTTCTCTTTTTTAAAATGCGATGTATGGAACCTTTATTTACATCGTGATTTAAATCTAGCTGGCGAGTCGATGAGTGCGGGTTTTCAACCAGTTCTACTAACACGTTTAGCTTCTTATTATCGTTTGTCGCATCATTAGATCGACCAAGTTTAGGAACATCTCTAACATGATCGGTTTCTCTAAACCGTTTTAGAGTCTTGCTAACAACCGACTGAGTAATCGGCTCATTAAAAAGAGCACATACTTCCTGTTGTGTTCTGCTTCGTTCTCAATAACCAATCATTACAATAATAATTCTTTCTTTTTCTGTTACATGTACCATTTTACACTAACAATTATTACTACAAAACTTGTTACAGTTTCCTACTTTTTATGGAAAACATGAAAACAATTTCCATAGCTACCTAAACTTATCAACATTTTCCGATTAACACTCAAATAATCTTGAAAACTGTTAACTCTACACCATTTAAGTTTTATACCATTTAAGAAGGCATTACTTAGACTAATGTAAAAAACCAATAATATACAGGGTGTTCTATTTAAAAAAAGTATTAATGACGTCATAACTCCAAATGACGTCATCATGAAATGCTTAGTTTTACGCCAAAATATATGGAATATTTTGTTAAGTAACTTTTATTTGAAACAGTTTTTAATACACGTCTGGTTAAACCTGTAGAACCATTATTCCATACCTTTGGGAAACAGGGTAATAATTTATATAAAATTCCGGGAGTGAGGTGAATTCTGTTTCAGCCACTCATGGCATTTCCTTTTGTTAAGTAACTTTTATTTGAAACATTTTTTAATACACGTCTGTTTAAACCTGCAGAACCATTATTCCATACCTTTGGGGAACAGGGTAATAATTTATATAAAGCTCCGGAAGTGAGGTGAATTCTGTTTCAGCAACTCATGGTATTTCCTTTTGTTAAGTAACTTTTATTTGAAACATTTTTTAATACACGTCTGTTTAAACCTGCAAAACCATTATTCCATACCTTTGGGGAACAGGATAATAATTTATATAAAGCTCCGGGAGTGAGGTGAATTTTGTTTCAGCCACTCATGGCATTTCCTTAGTTTGCCTTTGGAGGTAACCTTTCGTATGGAAGTCGAGGTAGGTTGAAATCCAAATTGGACCTATTGGATCCGATATGTATAACAGGGAGAAATAGGTAAGCCAGTCATTTTGCTTGGTAATTACCTTTGTCTCAACTAAGGTGAGAATTCCATTAGACGAAGACAATGTGACTCACCGTCCTGAAGGTGATTTACTAATTCTATTTTCACTACAAAACAACCGCTGTAGTCGATTATTGCCGTACGTGACTTACTTCGGAAGTATAATTTCGTGTGCCTAACCGTATCCTTTCCGCTGCCTTTCGTCTCGTAATTAATGGATGAAACTTTCATGTCTATTTACATACATTTTACTTCCTGTCAATTATTAAATAACGTAATGAGTCAAATTTATTATTGTAAATCTTGTGCTTCACTATAAATAAACAAAGTATATATATTTTAGGACTAACGACGATCCTTGAGCTCATGAAAATCACGTGGAATTAATTGAATTACTTGTATGTCATCATTTTTGTCGGTGTACCACTACTGAGCATCGGAAATTAGTTAACTGTATGGGATTAATTACCCATCCGAATAGTTTATGAAGTTTTAGCTGATGTTCAGTACTGGTCCACCATAGTATTAAGACTTGCTTTATGTAGCTTTAGGCCAGTTTTTTGTGTTACCTAATCACAATCTATCGATATACAAGGAGTTTCACGAGAAAACTAGCCCTGCTGACCTGAATCAGTCAGACATTGAACTATTAATTACATTACCTATCATTGACTAATAATTATATATACAGGGTGAGCTAATTCAAAGCGCATTGTTGCTCACAGTTTTACAGTACCAATCCATTCATTGAGCCTTCAGTCTGGTTACCATTAATCTTGTTACGCTGTATGACATGTTAATATACCGGTACAAGTCACCAAGTGGGTATCCTAGAGTGCTTTATTTTAGCTTGTTTAGCTCATGTGCCCGTAAAGTCTTGCGAAACTTCTCATTTCTGGCCACAGATAAGGATAAGTAACGTCATTTTACGGGGTCGTTTGAAATCAGTGGCGTCTATAAATTTCTGATTAGTCTATTAAAGCAGTGTCCCGGTGCGTAAGTACGATTGATCCACGACCACCCTCACGATAGTTAGCTGACCGCGCTTGACACATTCAACCCGCGGTTGCCACATTATTTAAGTGCAAATTCCTGTGACAATCATATGGTTTTTATCAGTATTTAGAATTTATCTAGAAACGCAAAAATATCTTAGAATACAGTAAAAAGTAATATACAGGGTGGTCTATAAGCTTTATGACAAACTTCGGCCGATGAAGGGTGATGTTCCTTTAAGCAAAAATTGTTGTATGGACATAGGTCCGTTTTGTATTGGTTAAAGATTTATAAAGGTATTAAAAGTTATGTCGGCTAAATACAGTTTAAAGAATGACAATGAAATTTCTAATCAAAAACTGAGGCATGCCATGATAAAATAATATAGTAACGTTCACCTTACGACGGAATATTTGTTTCTGTCAAAACAGTATTTGGTGCATATGTCATTTGCGTTACACTAAAACTTTATTACTGTACATATTTTTGAAGCGACCGAAAGATATGCAGATATCATATTTGTATGTGGATTCTATAATGGAAACTCTCGACAAGCTGCAAGAGAATACCAACATAGGTTTCCTCCTAGACACCAACCTACCTAAACAGTGTTTAGCGTTAGCGAAGACTTAGAGAAATAGGTAACATTGCTCCACGACATAATCGTCCCCATGAAGTAAATATAGAAGATGAAGGAAACGTTATCGATTGTGTCCTAAAAGATCCTGCAATTAGTTCTCGGCGTGCAGAAAATCAGTTACAACTATTCCAAAAATTTTGTGTGGCGTGTATTAAATCGAGACGTGTTGCATCCATTTCCTTATCAAAATGTCCTAGCATTAAATTCTGGAGACGTTCAACATCGAATAACATTCTCTCACTAGATTTTTCAGCAACTCGCAGAAAATAATTTTGTTTTCAATATTTTGTGATCTGATGAAGCTTATTTTACGATAGATGGCATAAATAATTGTTATAATGAGCACCTATGGGCAAAATCCACATGAACTTAGGAAACGGCGATTTCAACACCAGTTGGGGTAGCATTTACAACAATTTGTTGCCCGTGCAGGTGATAAATGATAGACTGAATCCAAAACTTAGAGAAATTTTCTACAAAATAACCTTTTGGAATTATTTGACAACGTACCGCTAAACATAATTACCACAACGAGAAGGAGTAGTGATTGATTGGTTGAATCAACGTTTTCCAAACAGGTGGATTGGTGTGGGAGGTTCAATAGCTTGGCCACCACGATCCCCGGATCTGAATCATTTGGATTATTACACCTTAGGGCATATGAAGCAACAAGTCTATGATGTAGAAATTACAAAGCGAGAACAATTACTGGAAACGATTTTAAATGCCGCTGAAAGCATAAGACGTAATTCAAATGCCATATATCTTATAACCAAATATTTAATTCGTCAATGTGAGATGTGTATTCAACGTGAAGGGAGACATTTCGAACAACTTTTATAACTTGCCACACGTGCGGCTTGCGTTACGTCAGACGACGATGCTGGTGTTCGGCTAGCTTCTCGTAGGACGGGGTCCGTGACAAATTTCACCAGCACGCCCATGCTCTAAAAAAATCTGGAACCACGTACAACAGGTTTGAAGTTTGGGAGGGCGCCACTGCTCCTTTTATTTGCTATATAATGAATCGAACTGTCCTTCGGAACAGGGAAAAATGGTTCCCGGCCTATAAATGCTTACCCAAAAGCATCATAATCGTCCGCCGTCAACCTTATACGTTCGTATGTTTGCACATGGACTCACACGTCCTATAAAGCTGCGAACAGGGTGAAAAAAGGCAGGTAGTTCTCTCAAAACCCACTATTTAGCTTTTGAGGATACCGGAATTCCGCCATACTTATTCCCGCGGAAACCTTACACTCACCCCAGAAACTTCAAAAGTCACTCATACACGACCGATTTCTGTAACGTGCGGCCTATGCGTGTTTTAATGTCACATCGCAGTGGTCTCACGACGAGTTATTACAAATTATTCACATTCGTAATCCACAAGGGTGAAAATCGCTTACAACTGTCACTTTAGTTTCTTAATTTATTCGCCACCGTGAAAAAAAACTCGTCACTCGTTTTTGTTCCGACAGAGTCTATTTATTTTCGTAGTCCTAATAACGACGCATTTACCGTAAACGTACGGGGGTAAATTTAAATATTGGCGCGGGACGCCAACAAAACCTGGCAAACTTTAGGGTCAACTTTTCATTATAAACTTCAATTTTGTGCTTTAAACTGTACTAAGGTGAAATAAATTTTAAAACCTTTATATCTCTTTAACCAACGCAAAACACACCTATGTACATATATTTTTTGTATCTGCCAACGTTTTAGAAATTAGAAATTAGAAATTAGAAATTTAGAAATTTAGAAATAAAGTATTTCCCAGAATTTGGCCCAGTCAGCACTGTACTTGTTTTAGGGTATTTTTTCAAGCAAGAGTGTGCTCGTCTTCGCGTAGCAGATGCCATTGATTTCCTGAAGGAACATTTTAGGATCCGTGTGATCTTCCGTTGACATCCAGAACCTTTCCAACGCGGTTCAATGTGGTCGCCACGGAGTATTGATTTTAATCCCTGCCGCGTTCTTTTTGGCGTTATGTGAAATAGAAACACTATTGCAACTGTAAGTGAATGTTAACTTTTCCGGTAATTGAAATAGGAATTGTGATGTAAAGTCCACACAAACCTAAAGGTGTGTCTCGAAGTGGTTATCTGATGTAAAATGCCGCTCCCTCAGGTGTCTCTTGAAATTCGTACATAAAAACCAATGCGAGGAAAAATAGGCTTATTCTCATTAGAATATTTGTTTAAATTTTTAAAATACTCGTAGTAGATGTCATACAAAATATTTCGCTTCGCATACTCTTTTACGTTATCTTAGAGAATGAGTGATGATTACCCAGCACTTTGATAAATATCTTTAAATACAAATTGAGTCAAATAGTTAAAAGACTGTGATTTATTCACATCACGTCGGCACATTTTACTAAACCTTTCAATTAATCTTGACTAGCTCAAAACCTTTGGTCTTTCAAGTGTGATATCTGCAAATTTTGCACGTCCCAGGTGAAACTAGTTTGATAAAACTATTATCTTCCCGGTGGGAATCTTTTTAATATTGTTGTCGCCATTCAGTGTTTCAATTTTAAAATATCATTTTTTTACCTAAAACCTTTTGCGTCGTGACTAAGAAGGTATTTCTTATAGCTTCCTTCGTATAAAAATGACTGGTAGTTTAGTAAAGCTGAACTTTCTATTTAAGACGCAACCTCCTTAACACCTAATCTGTTGTAAGACCCTTGAGCAGTAAGTACTATAGGTGGCCGTATTCAGAAAATTTTAAAGGCCGATTCTTTGAAATGTGATGAATTATAATCTTCCACTCTAATAACAAGGTGGCGATTTTTGCACGACGCGTGAGCCGAGTGCGAAAATCACCGAGTACGATCGATGTCACTTTCCAACGAGTTATGTACGTTAACGTTTCCACAACCATAAATTGTTACTACAATAATTAAATTACTTTCAAGTATAACAATTTATTTGACAGCTTTTAAACAAAAAGGGCACCCCTAATTTATCAGTTATTATAACGCATACGATGCGATATTGATATCTTTTGTACCGTTCTTTTTTACCTATTCGTAATTTATCGAATTTATTTGTATTAAATTAAATTGTTTAATTTACGCATGTAAATTGTTGAGCATTTCGTTGTGAAATCCATAAAATTTAGTTATAAAATAAAATAACAAAGTAACATTTCAACTGAGTGCGGCCCTGTGTTCCTTCTAATATATTTAGATAAGGCGCTACGGCGAGTGGAAACGAATTTTTAACGCCAGTTTTTAGAAGGTCGTTGATTGTGCACGTCGTCTAAACCTCCGCACTATTAAATTTAACTATGGTGTGTTACATTGATTGTTAGTCAATTTTTTTTTTTTGGTTTTATTGTGCCGTATCATTCGTTATTGTTACGGGTAAGATCATTTAAATTTGTTTATATTATAATTAATTTCAATCATTAATTATAGCAACTAGTACCGGTTGAAAGTAATCAAAATGATTGTTCCAAACTTGTAGTCATTGAAGGGAAAACTATTTATCGTCATCTACAGTTATCGAAATGGAGAAGATAATTAACAAAACAACTTAACGGTATTGTAAATGGATAATTCTGTCAAGGCGTAGTAAATTGTTGGCCGTTATTATATAAAACCACATCTGGCACCCTGCAACAATTGATGTTGTTCATGTCGCTTTATTGCATGGAACCGAGGTTAGTCCAGTCTCTTTTAGCTGCACCTGTTAATAAAAGCTAGACGTTCTACTTGTTTTTACATTAACGGAAAAGCATGTTACCAGTTGATCTCACTTGCTTTTTGAAAATACTAAGAAATTATTTACTTTCGGGAATGAAAATTCTTTAATTCAATTATAATATATTTCACGCCGTAAGAAGTATTTGTAATTGTAGAATTTTGAATTAAAATAAACTAGTTGTTTAAGTTTTGGTACGCACAATTTATGAAATATAATTTATCGTAAGGTTGTCTAGGTTTTTAGTGAATTATATTTATATACATGATGTGACGGTAATAATTT
>JAHWXV010202881.1:0-11683 GCA_024586415.1 Phrixothrix hirtus | reverse complement strand
TCCTCATGGAGAATATTTTGAAAAACAATAAAATAGATTTTGTCTTTAAATGCTTGTGTTTTCAACCTTAGGCCAGAAATATAAATAGCAGCCCTCGTATGCTACGCAAATTTTAGTTTTGGATAAATTTAAAGGATTAGCTGTAATATACAGTTTTTTTATGTATAGCATCTAATATTGTCAAAAATAGAAAATTATGATTTATGTAGTTAAAAGCCAACCACTATGTTTATATGAATCGATCTCTCTTTAAATTAATGACGTCCTCATGCCACACTTTTTGAATAAGCTAAGTAAACAACTAGTTTATGTAGCTAGTTATTAAAAGATTTGTTAAATGCTTTAAATATAAAGTAAATTATATATATATATCAGTAAAATTGAATATTAGGTTTGATGAAGTAGTAACTTATAAAGCTGTAAGTTAATTAATTAAGGTAATAGCTAATAATCTTACATTAAAGTAAGTCTGGAAGGACGAATTTTATTTACGCAATTAATAAATATTAACAGTTATGGATTATTCATACTGGTTTACAATAGCACTGGCTTATTAGAAAGTTACAAACTAGTTTTGGTATATACATATATCCTTTACTTATAATTTGTATAATACTGTTGAAGACATCAGTGCAAGTTGTATGTAGGAGGCTCTAACAATAATTGCATTGTAGTTGGTAAGAAGTTGCTAAAAGGTCTGCGCAATTTCTACGAGTGCTTATTATACAATTCAATTTTCCAATAGTCGTTGAATGTACCTCACGAAAAATTGGCTGCTGATAGAAACGAAATTTGCTTATAACTCGAGAGTAAACAAGTAAAAGGAAGTCTGGTTTACCAGATTATCCAGCACAAAATAGGCTTTAAGCTAGTTTCACACTTTAGATTTCAATGCAATAAAAAGCTAGACTTTAAAGTTTACACCGCAAACTGTAATAATGCGTTTCATCCATATATGACAGTATTTGTATAATTTACATGGAAAATAACTGATATTCTTATGTAAATATTAATAGTTTCTAGTTATATAGCCATGAAACAGACTTTAGTATCTATAGGAGATCCCTTAAAATGAAAATATTTATAAATTGGAAAAAAACTAGTTTAATACGTGGATTAAATGGAGTATGTGTAATTACAGTTTACACATAATGACCTAAAATTGTTTCGTTTAAACTTTTAACTTAACCTCGCTATACAAGGAAAGCGACATAACTTATAATTCATCAATTTTCAGGATAGCGATTTTAATAGGTTAATCTGCATTACAAATTTGTAGTATAAGTAGCATTTTAAATTTTATTTTTTTTTGGTTATAAAAATTTTGCTACTTTGTAACATAGAATACAGTAATATTTTCAGTTATTGTTATGCAGGTAATGCTCAAATTAGAAATCTTCACTCCTTGTTTGAGTTATAACGTTTTCCTTGATGACATATAAGAATAAATTGCACAATATTTAGTATCCATCTCCCTCTATGGAGTAATTTACGAAATATTTTAGTGACATTTTTTCTAATAGAGAATATCATTCAAAATCGATTTTCATATTTATCTTTAAAATGTAGATTTTGGAATTCAATTACTTTTCATGTGAAACGACGTTATGCTGCCTGTATCATAATGGCACAGATAATAATCATTTAATAAAGTATAGTAATTCTATTACAAACCATGGTTATGGAATTACATGCTGCTAAAATAAAAATAACCATAAATTGTAAAAAACCACAAATCTAAAACATTGTCAAAGCCTTTAAGACTAACTCAATAACTGCAAAAGCAATGCTGGAACAAATACACTGAAACATAAGTAACGTCGCAAATAAAATATTTCTATTGGTTTTAAAACCAAATGGGTGATTCTATTTGACAACTCAACTAACAGTAAAACAACAAACAAGAAAATGCGATAAAAAAATAAAGCCTTTATTAGTTAAAAAACCAAATATTATATAATTCGATAGAAGTGAATATGATAGGGTACATACAAGGACAGGGTACGCATAAGCATACATAATCATCCGCTGAGGCCATTTATGGTGATCGCATGTGTATCCTTTCGAGAACACTTCGTAATTAAATAGTGTTTGGCTAAAGAACTAGTTTGGATAATCATATCATCCAAGTAAACCATACGTTGGTTAGGGGTTAATCCAGATAAGCAGTGACTAATTAGTCACTGGAGAGAAACAGGTCATTTTGCAAACAAAATTGGTTTGTGTGTGCGTGCATGCGCGCGTTCGTGTGTGCGCGTGCGTGGATGCGTTCATGCGTGCGTGTGTGCGAGCGGGCGAGATGGCGAGATGGCGGGCTGGCGGGCTGGCGGGGGTGCGTGCGTGCGATTTAAGTTTAGTTTTTCATATAATCATCTTTGATCAGTCGGTAGTAGCAACAAAGATTTGGTTTTTAGCAGTTAAAATATGATATATTAGCTGAAGCTTTTAATACTTACGATTGACTTTTATTTTAACAAGAATTGCATTTGTTTAAAGTTATGATTTAGATATAAAGTGTACGTAGCTACTTATCTTTAGAGCATATTAGGCATTTGGAGTTGTTGATTCAAATTATTAAAATTGAAACGTAGCAAAAGGCTTTCTATTCAATACAAAATAATTTTAGCGTATACATGAGAATTTACCTTATTATTTTGATTAATTGAATTTTAACAAGAGATTGTTAATGTATGCGGTTTTTAATCAGTTGATAGTTCAAAGGACATTAGTGGTTTTGCTTAACATATTATTCTTCTAAATAATTTGCAACCAGACGTTTTACATATATCTCATAGTAAATATGTGAGTTATCTTAATCGCTAAAGATAGGTTTTTTATAAGCCTTATGTACATTTTAATCTTTGAATGTTGCTATTTGTATTAAGCTCGCTTGGCGTTTGTGACATCTAAGGGAAAGTCTAAACAAATATATTTTGACAAGGATACAAGTTTTCCTTTATCAGAAGAAATTATTCTGAGATTTAAGGTCGACACTGCGTTACGACACAGATGGGTACATATCTACCTCTCAGGGATTTACGCAAATTTAAGAAGTGCAGTGAATAAAAATTAAATAGCACTTAAAATATTTAATTTAGAATAACTTTCATTTTTAAATTACAAATATAACATTTTGTTATTGTTTAAGCGCATATTGGACGTTCGAAAACACGATAGGGTTTTCTCGTTTTCCTCTGTGACCTATAGAGATAACAGGAACCTATGACAGGTTTATGTGCTTTAACATCTATAAATAGAATAACACGCTCTGGAGATGCTTGTGGTGTTGCTGGATATCTCAGCAGCGATTCAATGGCAATGTTTCTAGAAAATACTTTTACAACGTGTGGCACTTGAGACCTCTTTCTGTTATGAATATTACTAACCTTCTTCTCAAATCCTGCTGGTATGTAGGATTTATTTCGTTTTAGTGTACTAACGACAGACAACGGCCGCGCGATTGGTAGCGATGTAAAGAAATTGTCCATTGTGACGTTGCGACCGATGTTTCTATACATAATTGCTAAATCTTGAACAACTCCTTCACCTTGATTTTTTTCCAGCCTGACAGTGGCTTTCCAGTATATATTTGTTCCTTTAGCGGATATAAATTTTCAGCATTGCATATTCACCTATTTTGATGCCATATTTTGACGGCTTTGATTGGATATACTAAGTGAATTTCGTTCTCTCTCTAAATGGGAAAGTAGTTAGTCGATAACTACACAATCTGAAGAACATAATATGTTGGGAAGCTTTCATTTAGCAATAGTCATATGTCGGCGGTAGCTGCTATCTTGTCAGCTAACAATCGCTGACTTCTAGTTTCTTCGTTGTCAAAACGAATAAATCAAGTTATTTCAAAGAAACGGTTAATAGACAAAGTATCTCGATAAAATGGGTATGCATCGCACTTCCACAACTCTATAATGTGCTCAGAACTAGAGTAGTGTGCTCCAGAAGTAATAAGTGTACCTCTTCTGTGAGATTACGTCAGGTCCTTAATGTTTTATGTGGATTTTCTACATTCCATTTGTTATAAAATTAGACAGCTTTTTATTTGTTACTCTTAACATTAAATCATACATAGCATCACTTATGATGCACTTGAAAATGTCACGTAATGAAAGTTTTTCAGTAGACCTAGCCTGTCCAGGTTTTTGATGAAGTATGTTCTGGTATGGTGCTTGAGTACTCGCAGGTGGATGCCGATTCCATAGTGTTTGCTCTTCACCGTGAAATGGTTTTGTATTTAGTGTGTTTTCTACTTGCACTATCGTTATCTCTGTCACCGTTATAATTAGCTTCATCTGAATCAAGCTCAATTTGAATATTTATCGGATACTTTTTCGGGTATTTGTTACAGTAAATCCGTTACTAATGAAATTAACACGAATGTTTTAAAGCATACCTGAGAATTATTTGGACATTTCTCTGAGAAAGACAACCAATCGCTATCAGAATCGTTTTCCACATAAATCTGAATATCAGCAACATCCTCCTGGTACGGATGACTCCCATCTAACAAATCTAGCAAATAAGATTCGTGCTCTTTACGATTCAAATTATAAAATAAAAATGATAGCAATTCAGTGTATCAAAATATTTTGAAATTTTATAGCACCATAATATATGCACAATTAGTAAATACCGAAGTAGTTGGCACGTACCGCTTATGTTCTACAGCTCACAACTCGCTTCCACCTACCATGATATTAGATACCTGATAATAACAAAAATTACTTACACCGAATACGAAAAACTTAATAAAATATGTGAACTGCAGCAACTACCAATATCAACTAAAATAATTAATGCAACACTTGAAACACAATTTCAGTACACGTGACAAAATTCTAGAGGTAACTAAACCGCTATGCATTTTATGTTTTACATATTTGTGCTTCTGCGGAATAGCCTCATAGTTATCACAATTCCTTAAAGGTAAATACGTACCTATTTGTTTGTATATAATTTCTTTTCCATGTACACAAGCGATAATTATTTTAGAAGTGTTTTATTTCTTGTGAATATAAATAAAATACAGGTAACTATTACATAGATATTAGTTTGCGTTTTCGTATTTTTCTGTTTTGTTTTGAATGGTGTGGCCTCCTTTCTCTTGTTTGAAAATTTGGAGTGATCAGTTCTCGTCCTTACGGATTCGGTTGAGTAGTGGTCCAGGAATCGCTTTTGGAACCGCTACCGCGATTCTTGTTAGGTTTGTATAGTCTTCTGTCCAAGTATTTGAAAATACACAAAAGGGTATATATTTAAGTCATTTTGGACTGCGCCAATTTTATTTCGAAAGATATAAATTGCTAAAAGAAACTTTCTTGTTTAAATTTTGCAACACTTCTGTTGGAGTTACACCGTTTTATTTTATAAACGTTAGACTATCGACTAACATGAGTCTCGTGAATACATTTAGTGAACTAGTGAGAACTGCGGCTTAAAATTTAAGTAGCTCTATTTATACTAAATTTAATATAAAAACGAAGGTCTTTGGTTGATGCTTCCTGAGAACGGCGGATATGACAATGCGGTGCACATGGGAAGCATGAGTCAGTTGTTCTACTTATTCTATAGTACGTGACCTAATACATAACTTGCTCTTAGAATATGCTATTTATATGACGAGGTTTATTATTATGCGATAAATGCCTCTTATTATACTGGAAAGGAGAAAACTCAGACATCAAAATGTATTGGCTTGAAACTGGCGTATTTTTGTTGAACTATCGTGTGTTGATAAGTTTTTCACAGCCTTAACAGAGTTTGTAATCAATAGTTTGTTTATAACTCATATATATTGACATTATATACGTATAAGAGGTAGCCATTTCCCAAGTTCTTTTTAGTAACGTAATGAAGTAGAAACGTAGTTTTATTGAAAAAAAATATTTCAACATCTTTTGTCACAGAAACTGTAATATAATTAACAGACATCATAACCACCACACAAACAAACCCTCCAGCTATCAGATTTGATTCGTTACTAAACGACAGACTGAATCAATCATATTCGAATATATTCGCTTGTCTTATATTGTATTCCAATTGGTTAACCTTCCCCTCGTAGCAAGGTCGACCTATCAATTTTGACTATATAATCTTGAACTTTTAATATATTCTGATATATTCCCGAACTTAATTAAATTCTACATTTTAAGCTTATTGCGATCTCAATGTTTTGTTTGCGTGTATGATACTGTAACAAAAATTAAAAACAGTAAATGGAAAATTCTAGAATCATCTAGAATGTTTTCTTTGTAATAAAATAGATGATGAAATGTGCAAATGACTCCCTGCAGCAATTTATGTCTGTCAATTCAATTAGGTCAGCAATGAGTCATAGCATTATATCATTATTTTAAGTATCATTCTTGAATGTTCTATTCCTATTGATTCTATAATTATCTTTCCTATATAAGTAGCATATTAAATTCTCATAGTTAGTTTTTGTTAGAATCTTGTACTGTGCATTACAGATATAAATATAAATAGAATTATAAATAAATGTTTGCTGCTGGTGCATTGTAAAATAAATAATTAAATATTTAAAACAAATTAGTGTACATAGTTACTTGTAGAATTTTAGTGAATATAAATAAACATTGTAAGAACGATTAGCTAGTTACGTTACACTGGTGCCACGTGTCGGATTTGTTTTTAAAAGTTGAACTCATAGACTATGATTAATTAAAAGTTAGTGTTAATTGTTTTTATGTGCCAGTGACAAGAAGCGCCGAAAAATAAAATATGGAGGCATTGATGGAAATGTTGCAACAAATGCACGATAAAATGGATTCCAATCAATCTAAATTACAAAAAAAAATAAATTCCAATCAGGAAGAAATGAAATCCAATCAAACTAAAATACAAAAAAGAATGGTATCCATAAATTCAATCCAAAGTAAGTTGCACGAAGAAATTACAAACAAATTGAAAGAGGAAATAATATCAATTACTACAAATCAAAATAAACTACAGGATCAAATTGAATCAAGTCAAAATGCATTAAAAAGGGAAATGGAATCCAATCAATCAAAATTGCAAAATGAAATTAAGTCTGGCCAAAATGCATTAAAAGAAGAAATTACAAACAAATTAAGAGCAGAGATGGAATCCATAAATTTAAATCAAAATAAATTGAAAGAGGACATTAAATTAAGCCAAAATAAACTAGCAAAAGAAATAGAAGGCGTTACGAGTGATATGTCAACAAAATATGAGGAAGTAGCGAAGAAGTATGAGGAACTACATCAAAAGTTTATTCTCCTTACCGTAAATAATGAGGTCAGCATGCCTAAGAATGAGGCGTCACTAGTTCCTCCTGAACAAACAACCGAAGCAAATATAACGCCAGCTGAATATTTTCCTGTTATTGAAAATGTCATGTCGAGTACTAGAAGACACGTTAAAGCACCAACGTATGATGGGGGCCAATTATCATAAACAATTCATGGCAGCCGCAACATATAATGGATGGACTATTGAAGAAAAGACAACTGCCTTAATAGTGGCTCTACATGGGGATGCTTTAAACATTCTTCAAACAATACAAGACGATCTAAAGGATAACTTTTATTACCTTGTGCCACGATTGGATATGCGATATGGGGATAAACATCTGAAACAAGTCTCCTGTGCCCAATTAAGAAATCGTATAAAGAAGCTTGGAGAGAACCACCAGGAATTTGAATCTGAAATTGCGCGGCTAATGAGATTAGCATACCCAACGGCTTCAGAAGGTTTTACTGAACAAATTGGGGTGCAAACATTTGTCGATGGTCTTAGGGATTCAGAAATACAGCAGGCACTTGGATTAGCATGCCCACGTAACCTTGCTAGTGCATTGACTCATACACTAGAATATGAAGTGGCCATACAAGCGTCGAAGGGCCACATTCGTGCGAGAAGCGTTGAGAAAGATAAAGCTAGTACTAAGGCTTTAGAAGAATTAGTGTTAATATTACTTAATATGCAAAAGCCAACAGGAGGTAAACTTTGATCCAGGAAGCGCAGTAAACAGGGGCATACACAGAAAAATTGTCAAAATTCTATGAGCAGTCCTGGTAATAATACAAAACACCAAGAGGTCACCATCCAAGTGGCATCGCTAAAACATAAACCCGATAGTCCTTACATTAATGGAAGAACTGCAGGGAAAAATTGCAAAATGCTGCTGGACACAGGAGTAACAAAGGCAATAGTAAAACCAAACATTTTTTGGAATGGAATATTACTGCCTTCACCGCTGCGTTAGGTACAGCTACGGGAAGTTATGCAACCGTTAATGGTGAAATTATTAGAGACATTGAGATTGGCTTTCGGAAGTTAACGCATCGCTTGCTAGTAGGTGATATTGACGAACGTGTTATATTAGGTATGGATGTAATGTCTGAGTTTGGCTTCGCCATAGCCTTGAAGAACCAGATCATACGGGTCGATGATGAAGAGATACCCATGAATCAACGGAATGATCATGTAATAAAAATAATCCCAGCCGAAGAAGTGAGATTACCACTAAGCAGTGAAACAATAGTTATGGGCCAACAGGATTGATACTTCCGGGTAGGATGTATAGGAATTTTAGAAACCAGCAATATAAGTACTGGTAGTGGAATTTTAGCTGGAAGAGTGGCGATCGAAACCAAGGAAATGACGCCTGTTTGCCTAATGAATTTCATTACCTTCCAAATAACTCTAAAGGAGGGCACTGAATTAGGATCATGCACAACTATCTCATCTGTGGTGCGTTGCGCAAAAGCTAGTGAGAAGGTTTTGCCCGTAAAGAAATTATCTAAACTGCATGCTACACTTGAATCCTTGAATAACGGGTTATGCCCTGAGCAAAAGGCCAAAGCAAGTCATTTGCCATAGAAGACTGTTTAAAAGGAAGAACAAATGTTGTGACACACAAAATAAATACTGGTGATGCCCAACCAATACGTTAACGACCATAGAGGCTGCCATTTTCGAAAAGAGGCGAATCTGAACAAATAATTAAGGACATTGTCCGCGAAGGGGTAATAGAGTCATCTAGTAGTCTTGGGGCATCGCCAGTTGTACTGGTTAAGAAGAAAGATTGTAGCAAAAGATTCTGTGTAGATTTCCGACGTTTAAATAATGTGACCAAAAAGGACAGCTATGCTCTGCCCAGAATTGGCCTCACTTTAGACACGCTTTCCGGTTCCAAATGGTTTTATACTCTAAACATGAAAGGTGGTTATTGGCAAGTCGGTATGGAAACTGAACATCGGGAAAAGATAGCATTATCTGTTGGATCTGGTCTCTGGCAGTTAACTGTGATGCCTTTTGGCTTGTGAAATGCACCGGCGACGTTTGAAATACTAATGGAGTTGATGCTGAGAGGGTTGTCTTGGAAAACATGTCTAGTATACTTTGACGATGTCATAGTAATTGAAAAGACCTTCGACGAGCACCTGAAAAATCTCGAAGTGGTGTTTAAAACACTACGAAGTGCACATCTACAACTTAGTCCGAAAAAGTGCAACTTGTTTCAAAATAAAGTGAAATACTTGAGTCAAGTAGTTTCGGAAAAAGGTGCGGCAGCAGATCCAGAGAAAATTAAATCCGTGCAGGAATGGCCACAACCGAAAGATAAACATAAATTAAGAAGCTTATTGGGATTATGCACTTGCTATCGTCGATTTGTACGTGGATTTTCAGACATCGCAAAACCACTTACAAAACTTATTGAAGAGTACCAGCCATATTTATTGAGCAATAGCTGCTAGGAGTCGTTTGAAACGCTTAAACATACATTGATAACAGCACCTATACTCTGTCTCCCTAGAATAGAGATGAAATTTATCCCAGATACCGATTCTAGTCACGTCGGCATTGGTGCAGTGCTCCCGCAAATTCAAGATGGACAAGAACGAGTAATTGGATATTTTAGCAAAGTTTTGTCCAAAATATGTGCAACTGGGAATGGTCCAATGGGGAGGCGAAAAGCACTGATGCGTCAATATAATGTGGGCAGTACACTCGGCAGAGTCGCCATTTATATAGCTGGTCCATTTCCAGAAACCGAAGCAGGAAACAAATATATTCTGGTTGCAATAGACTATTTTAGCAACTGGGCCGAAGCATACGCTCTACCTAATCAAGAGGCAATTACAGTAGCCGACACCTTGGTAAAAGAGCTGTTCAGTCGTTTTGGGATTCCTTTAGAATTACACTCAGACCAAGGAAGAAACTTTGAGTCAGCCTTGTTTTAAAGTCTCTTCCAACTGTTGAAAATACGTAAAACCAGAACAACTGCTCTTCACCCGCAGTCAGATTGAATGGTAGAACGCATGAATCATACAATGGGAAAATATTTGTTAAAAGTTTTCGCGGACCATCAAAGTGATTGGGACCATTACTTGCATCTAATCCTGATGGCATAGCGATCAGCCGTACACGAATAGACAAGAGGTACCCCAGCTAAGGTGTTGTTTGGGCGTTAGATAAGACTACCGTGTGATTTGGAATTTAGTAGTAAGCCAGGAGAGGAGGAGGTCACCGGAAATGCGTATTCTGAAATCCTGCGAAAGAAACTAAATTCTATTCACGAGAGAGTTCGTAGTAACATCTAGATTGCCAGCGATCGAATAAAAGTCCAGTATGATGTAAGTTCCAAAACGGGCGGATTTCAATCCAATGATCTAGTCTGGTTGTACCAACCTCAGCGACAACGTGGTCTATCGCACAAACTGCAAAGATCTTGGAAAGGTTCGTGTATAATGGTAAAAAGGATCAACGATGTAATCTACCGAATTATGAAATTTCCCAGTGTAAAGCCCATAGTGGTTCACATGAATCGGTTAGCCCCATGCGCTGGGAGGAACGCAGAAGCAGGACAGCAAGGATGGGTGCAAAGGGCGAACCATTTCGGAGTGGAAGAACTAGGAGTCGAAAATAGTGAAAAATCATTCTTTGACTTTATGACAACATTTTCGGGACGCCACAAAGCTAGATTTGGGGTTACGACTGAGAAGTACAGGAATCTGTTTGATGTACCAGAGGAGTATCCCTTACCTCATTGTGTCGCTAAAGACGTCCGAATGTCCCGTGGCATCGCAGTCGAGTTTAAGAAGAGGTATGCTGGCGTAGAATAAATACTGCAACAAGAGCCAAAAATTGGTAAGGCATGTCACCTACTACGCCGTCACCGCCGAGGTATGCGAAGTATTTACTACCTTGTGACGAAAGTATTGTCTCATCAAAGGTCATGTTATGAAGACTTGTGGAAGGCGTTATAGGATTTAAAGAAACATGTTCGTGCCGGCGCCAGTAGAAAGTTAGCAGTACCAAAGCTCGGCTGTGGCCTAGACCAGCTTAATCGGAGCGTTGTACGTAACATGTAGGAGGTAGTGCTTCGTGGCACTGGTGTCTAGATTCTGGTGTGTAGTTGGAATCCAAATGGAATCCCACCAGCGACAAAATCTGTGGACTGCCACTTCTTCAACAAATGGGGCTGCAAGTATGGATCGCAGTGCAAATTCCGACATTCGCCAACGGAAATAGAACCATCCCAAGTGCAAAGTCAAGATCACTGTTACGGAACGCAACAGTCTTAAGGAGGGGGCAGTGTAACAAAAATTAGAAACAGTAAATGGAAAATTCTAGAATCATCTAGAATGTTTTCTTTGTAATAAAATAGATGATG
>JAHWXV010202868.1:0-11207 GCA_024586415.1 Phrixothrix hirtus | reverse complement strand
GTGGTGGTTATTTCACCTAAATCTTCTTTAAACATTTGAGATAAAAAATCATTTAACATATCTTTTTCAGCAACTGTGCTGTTATTGACTTCAACATTTGATATATTTTCTATTTTTGATTCTATAGCCAGAGCAATTGGATGTTCCTGAGGTTGTAATTCGATAATTTTTCGTTCTATTGGAATATTATTTGGCGAAGAAATACTACTAACTTTTTGAGACTCTTGAGATTCATTTGAACGAATAATTTTGGGTCTGTACATGGAAGAGTATGGCACCTGATCTTCCTCACTATTAATTTCATCTATTGTGGGTTCAATGGTAATTTGAAATTTAGGTTTTTGTGTTTCCTGTTCATGAGCTTTAAGAAAAGAAGCTGGATAATTTTCTTCTTCTTTATCAATGTTAATATTTTTATTATCTTTTAAAGATTCTGGTAATCTAAAATGTGACGAACCTCTTGTTTTGAATTTATGTTGTGGTTGATTTGTTATTAATGAAATTTGTTCAGTTTGTAAAGGTTTAGGAGTTGTATGATGTCTAATGCGAATTCTTGGTTTAGTACTAGTGGTAGTTGGTTTTGTTGTGCCTATTAAATATCGATCATCTGTTGTTATTGGATCAGCAAATTCTTCAACATATTCATCATATTTTACGTCAACAGTTGAATATATGCGGTTTTCTTTTTGTACAATTTGTACTTGGGGTTTTAAGGTTGTTCCTATACTAGAATAAGTTTCAACATTGTCAGAATTTTGCAATGGTTGATCTTCAGAATAGGGATGTATACTATTGATTAATCTTATGGGTTTTCTTGTACTACTTACATATGTAGCAGAATATAAATTAGGAGGTGATTTTTTTGTTTGATACGCATTTGAAGGTGGTCTATTATAACTTGGCTGTCGGAAAAATCCATAAAATTCTTCCTCCTCTTCTTCTTCGTCTTCTGGTGCAATCTTCAAATGACTTACAGTTGTTGTAGTTGGCTTTGTAGTAGTTTTAATTTTGGTTCGGCTACGTCCACGAATTCTTACTTGTGGACTTGGCCTATGAGTTGTAGTATCTTCTTGCCTTTGTAGTTGCTTTGGATTTGATTCAACATTTGAACTAAATCTTACATATGCACCATCGTTATTTTCAGGTTCAGATATTATCACTGGTTCTTGATTTATACTTTCTGTTATTGGATGATTAATAAGAACATCGATACTTAATGTTGGTTGTTCATTATTTTTTGTTGATGAAGGTAACGATTCTGTTGAAGTATGTGTTATATGAGTCTCTTGTAGATTTTGATTATTTTGAGAACTGTCTTGTATTATAGGTGGTATAGATTGTGGTATAATATCAAACTGCATATAAGATTGAGGTTGTTGAAGAGCAGATGAGGGTTGAAAATGTTGTTGTAGTATTGGTTGATTAAAGTTATTTTCATGAGAAGTACTTGATATTGTACGTTCAGTTATCTTAGTTTCATGATTTGGTCGCCCTCTACTTCTGAATCTTGATTTGGTAGGGGGCTTTTTTGATGAATCAAAGTCATAGTTAATATCAGGTTCATGTACATGTTCTCTTGTTCTACTTTCTATTGACTTAGCTGCAGAGAGATCAACATATTCATTGCTTTGATTTTGTTGATATCTTGAATGCTCATTTCTTCTCCGACTTGTCGTTCTTCTAGTTCTTGGTGTTGTTCGTCTTGTCATATAAGTTGAAGTGCTGATTCTAGCACGTTGTCGGCCTCTTTGTCGAAAGTTTGAAGTTGTAGTTTGAGGTTTTGCAGTTGTCGTTGGTGGTGGTGAAGAAGTTGTAGTTGAAGAATAAGTTTCAGTTGAAGGAATCAGTATGTATTGTTGTTGATAATCTTCATATAATTGTTGACCGGCATATTCAGTAGTTGGTGCTATAGATGCAGGTATTAGTAAAGATCGAATGGATTGGTCCTGTAAATTATTTATTAAACTATGTAGTCCTGGATGTATAGTGGGTAATTCTGCTGGTAATCTGTAATTTTTGCTATCTTCAATTTTTACATCCTTTTCAGTGTTTTCTGGCACGAACTGTAACTGATTTCTAAATTTTGTATTTGAACCTTCATGTGGACTTCCTGTTAATGTGTTTTTAGTTGAAGTAGAAATTTCAGTATTCACTGATTTCATTTCTTTTAAAGGTGATATCTTTTGTTCAAAAGTTTGTTGACTTTTTATTTTATGCGAAGTTTCATCAATACTTTCTAGAGGTATGATTCGTCCATTTTCGTCAATGTGATAATAAGATGGCAAGGGGGATGGTGGGTTTCTTACTACTGAATGTTGAATTGCATCTTTCTCTAAATTATATACATTTAAAACTGGCTGTTTCCTTGTATCTAAGAAAGGTAAGTTTGCTGATGGAGGTGATTGTAGAATTGTTGATGAATACTTTGTAGGAGATTCTGATTTTATTCTAGGAAATTGTTGAGGTATTTCTAAAATTGTAGGTTCTGGAGTAAATTGATATTCCGCATATGGTAGAGAAGTTGGTTCACGTTCAGTGGTGTTGTGATGTCTAAATTGTAAATCACTACTATGTTCTTGAGTTAAATGAGATGGTACAGTTGACAGTGGACCACGATTTATTGAAAACTCTTCTAAAACGGTGTATTTGTTTTTATCAGGGTTACTTTGTGTTGAAATGGAATATCGTTGTGTTGGTCTCGTTGTCTGTCTAGATTTCAATCTATAAGTAGTTCGGGATCTTTGTGGAGCTTCAGTTATAGTTACTGGGCGTGTAAGTATTTCTGCTGGTGGAGTGCTGGTAATTTGATTAATTATATGATGTCGTACATTATTTATATCATTAAATTGATTATTTTGTTGAATATTATTAATAAGAGCTGGCTGAAAGTTGGTTTGAGGAAGTTCTTCTGGTTGCGGTAAAAATTGATTATTTATTTGTTCGAGTTCATATTGATTTACTGTTTGACTCAATGGATCAGGTCGTAGAGTAGAGGGAACTGTTGATAAAACATGCCCTGTCAATGAAGATGTAAAACGATTTAAAACGGATTGTTGTGAATTTGTTAATTTATAAGGTTCTTCACGAACAATATTTTGTTGTTTAAACGATTGAATTGGCTTTTGAGGCTGTTGATTTAAATAATCAGGTTGATTTAAAATATGATATTCTTGATTATTAAAACTATCAAGTTTGGTATGGTGTTCTTCTTTTGTAGGTTTACTATTTATTTCATTATTATGAGAAACAACAACTGAACCAACATGAGGCGCAGGTAAAGGTATTTTTGAATACCCTGAAGGAGCTTTATAATTTAATGGTGCTACAAAAAATGGAAGTTGTTCTACTTTACGTTCTACTCTATTGCTTTCTATAGAACTTAGATACGGTAAATCAAATTTTGTGTAACCTTCAGGAGGTTGTAAATCATGAGGACCAATGAAAACTCGTGGAGAGCTTGGTCCAATTGTATCTTGAACCGATATTGAATTAGCATCTTTTAAAAGATTTAAGACATCAGATATGCTAACTTCACCATTTGTGCCCATGTAGACTGCTAAAGGTGGTTGGTGAGGCTTGCGTTTTTTTAAAGTGGATTGTGTTGTAGAACTTTGAAGTGGTGCTGGTGTTGGTAACTGTGGTATTGGTTCAGGGGCTTGTCCCTCTTCTAATTGCAACTGTAATCTTAAAGCACCTAATGCTTGTTGAGCAAAATCATTTTGTATAGATACTAGCTGTTGTTGCTTGCGTGAATAAGGTGATTCATTTTGATTATTTAGAATTTGGCTTTGTGGTTGTGGTTTAAGTTGTGGCCGCATTGGTCTTCTTCGTGTTTGAACATTTTCATTGAATTCTTCAGTTTTCATAGGCTTTTTTTCTTGAAATAATGGTTGATTTTGATATAAATTCTGGCCCTGTTGTTTTCGGTATTGTTCCAATAACAATAGAGCTTGTTCTTCTTGAGCATTGAATAATTGCTCTTGATCAGCTCGAATTTGCTGTCTTTGAAGATGTAATTGTTCATGCTGAGATTTTAATTGTTGTTCCTCTTGTGATTTTAATTTTTCTTGTTGTTGAAATAAAATAGATTGTTGTTGAGGATTAAATTCACTTCGAGGTTTATTTAAAGGAACTTGTTGATTTAGAGCTTCTAGTGGTACATATAACAATTGAACAGTTTCTTTTTCTTCTATATGCTTTGGTGCAGTTTGTTCATCTGGTCGTAATTCTTTAAAATTATTGTTAGCACTACTTAAAGTATCTCTTGATAATCCTTGGTTAATAGCTTCAATTCCAGGATTTAGTGATTCATAGATATTTACTTTGTTATTGCTTCTTACTATATTTTGTAATTGAGCATTATCTGGAGTATTTTGGTAATTTGGTTGATAGAAATTTAAACCAACATTAGCCTGCCTAGCTGGTATATTAACTACGGCATTTGAACCATATTGTTGATTTCCAGGTAAAAAGTTTTGACTTGGTTGAAGAATTACTTGAGGAGGAAGTAGTTGAGGTTGTTGTGGTTGTTGTAAATGAGGAACTGGAAAAGAATTTTGCCGGAAGTATTGATGATTCAAAAATTCACCCCGATTGAGTTGTTCTATATTTTGTGGCACTTCTTTAGGCTCTTCTTGTAATGAATTTTGGCGCTTTGGTACCTTTTTTGTAGAACTTACTTCTTGAAAATAAGGAGAACCCTCATTATGATATAATTTTTTGTGTTCTTCAGGGAAGAATGTACTACGTTGATTTGGCTCAGCAACATTGAGTACTCTTCCTGTTCCTTCTTTTTCTATCGTTTGCTGTTCTTTACTAGTTATAGGTATCCATTCATTTGTGTCATATGATCTTGTGTCTTGGCTATTTGAAATCTCTAATATAGTCAGTATCAGAAGTACTTTAGAAGTTAACTCCCGTGGTATCTGAAACAGAAATATTAAATTAATGAGGTGTTGATGTGTTTATTTCTAATATTTAAACTTTTTTCAATTGATTCATTCCTGATATTTGTATTTTAGTATTTATATTTAGAGTGTGAATTATGAATACTAGCTACTTTTATAAATATTTACAATGAAAAATAAAACCAATATTTTTATTTTATTTCATTATAGTCTACAAGAAGCATTTTAAAATCTTTACATAAAATGAATATAGCAGATAACAATTAATTAAAAAAGTTATTTAAATTTTAGCTAGAAATTACAAAATGATAAATATCTAAATTGAAATTACACTAATAGTAAATTTTAAAATAATTCATTATAAGTAGGTCAATAATTTCCTTCTGAAAGCAGCTATGTCTTAATTGTAGTAGTTTTTGATCATAAATTCATGAGTTGCATTTTATAATAATTAATAAAAATAGCTAATAGAATTTAAAAGATTGAATGTTCAATAGTATTTGTTGAATAGTTATAATAAAATGATGTTATGTATTATTATAATGAAATAATTGCTTTTGTATTGAAGTTCTTAGGATTTTTGTTACATTGCACTTTTGGAATTTATTGATTGATTGAAGCCTCATCATGTAAACAACTTTTACAAAATGGAGATTATTGCCTTTATTTGCATATTCTAAGAAGTTTTATTTAATTATCTCTAATTTCAATAGAGTAAACTGTAAGGTTTATAAACGATTTATAATAATAATTGCAATTCATATTATTGTACTAAACTGTACATAGTTATTTGATATATGAATATACAACATTTCATCTTTCTGAAGAAATGCAGTTTATATTTTCTTTTAGGCATAAATTATTAATATCAAAAAGTTTAAGATTTTAATACATAACACAACATCTAAATTTTCTATTTTTAAAATAAATTCACAGTTTGACATTTAATGAAATATCAAAAAAACGACGAAATAGTTAAAACTTAGTATGCATTTTTCAAATGTATTACTTATTATTTATTCAATTTTTTTATCAAATTTATATTTTTATGATATATTTTTTAAATTTTATGAAATTATATTTTATGCCAAAGTCTTATCGACTGTTTTGCTGAATCTGAATTAATATTCAATTGATATAGTATATGGTTTGGAGCTCTTAAAACCTTATTAAGAGATGAGATGTGGACTTATAGTATTCAAGTGACAAATTAAGTAGAATACTTTGATAACATGTATAATAAAAAATAATAACTTTTTATAATTTATTGTTCAGGTTATAGGCCGGTCATATTCAAAAATTTTAGAAAATAAATTATAAACATTTTTGCTTTATGCTCCATTAACGAAAATTCAAATTGCTAGATTTGTTTCTAATTGGATTCATATAGGTATTTGAATTTATTTTAAATACTTTAAAATGGATACTGTGTTTGTTAATTGTATTTTACTAATATATGTTAAAAATATTGAAATTCTAATAATTGAATGTTTTATATTTAAAAGATGAATTTGGTAGAGTAGAACGATATTTTGAATGATAAATGAAAATAATTAGGACGATTGGGTGGAGCAATTATAAAGAGAGAAAGTTGTTAAATGATCCAAGTTGTAGTTGCTCTACATTAATTTCTGCAGAACCGGCTTATTTGTTTGAAAGTCAAACTACTTTTGACCCTTGGCGTTTTCGCCAAAGGTAGTAATAAATTTATAATCCATATTCAAAATAAGAGCATATAAAAAATAATCTTTTAAATGTAATCTAATTAATATTATAAAATATAATATGCTTAAAAGATTTGCATTTGCATTTGATTGCGAAAAACACTACTTACTTTCATTCTCATAAGTGAAATTATGAGTGAATAAAAAGTGTATCCTAGTTTGGCAAATTAAACAAGTTGGCGCCTATTAACAATAATTGAATTATTAAATCTCATAGATGCTATTGCACTTGTATCAAATTGAGGTTGCTGCACTATTTATAATAGCAACATCTAATCTGATAAAATTTAACAATCTTGAGTTTAAATAGTATTTATGATTGTAGTTTTAGTAACAGTGTAGTGTCATTGTACATGGCCAGAATTTAATCTGGTACTTGTGTCTTATAATTTGATCCTGAGGGTGAAACTAATTATGCTTGGTGCACAACAATAATTATGCAATAACAATGGCACCTTTGTGATTGAATTTTAGGGCACTTTTGTGATTGAATGTTAGCCCACTTTGATAGATGGGTTAGCAAGCCTCTTGCTAATGAATAGGATATGAATTTTAATTGCTGCTGAAGCTGATTTTTTTCTCAGAACAGCAAATGGTTGATTCTCACTGAATAAATTAGATTAAGTAGTTGAAATGGAATTAGTAATAAAATAAGATGGTGAAAAAATCAGAAAAAGGCAAATTCAGTATAACAAATTGGGATTGTACGGTGTGCATTAAAAAGCTCAAATCAGTTTCACTTCATAATAAAAATTTACTAATTTGTTTTAGAGGATTAAAGAAAAGTATTTCTTAAAGCCTAAGGATGGGCGATTTATTAATAAAAATGGGGTGAGTCAAATGATCTCCTCTGTTCCGAGTACACTCCTGTAATAATCACATGTTGCAGTATATTTTTCTTGTAATAAATCTTTTGGCTTTCCAACAAATACCTTGTCTTTCAAGTAGCTCCAAACAAAAAAATCAGGAGCACTGATGTCCAGAGATGTTGAGGTTCAATGAAGGTCAGCATAACGAAAACCAATCTTTTCAAAAATCATTGCTGTAAACTTGCATACTAATTCTTGCGGTGGGACTGATAACACCATCTTGCTGATACCAGTTACTCATTACGTATTTCCTTCATTTACAGTAAAAAAGTTTTGCAATCTGCATATCTTTGAAAAGCCACCATTATTATCACACCATTTTCCTCAAAGATATATGGTCCAACATCTTTGAAAATGAAACGGTCCGCCAAAATTTCTCTTGTAATTCACATGGATTTTCTGTTTCAGAAAAGACAGTTTTGCTTGGCTAAAGTGAGCTGTACTTTGTCATTCATGAATAATTATTTTTTGATATCTAGTATCTTATTTTTTAGTTACAAAAATCTTTGACAAAATTTGAGATCTGTTAATTTATGCACAACTGCTATCTTTTAGGGCTTATATTTAATGTAATTAATACTGGTGGGATACCCGGCCTACATAAACAATGTATTGTTCATTTACTGGATTGCAGATAGATCTCGACCTACTGATTGTTTTCTTACTTAGAATGGATGCATCGTTTCTCTGCTTCCTTGCCTAATATGATTAATATGATATAACGGTTATGCAGGAGAATCCCTAACATTAAAATGATGGCAAAATGTTCGTTGTGTTTTAATAATTGAAGCAAATTTCACAAGATGTTCCACATAAAAGATGCGTTGCTGTAGATTATGATATGTCATTTTGCAAACTGTTAGTCATTAAAATAAAAATTCAAAGTTAACTGTTTAAATTTTTGTATATGCAATGTTTACATTTATATTACTTATTGAAAATGACCAATGCTCCTTAATGCACCCGTTATTTTGCCAAAAACTGTATTAATTGTTAGCTTTTGTGGTTATAACACTGCTTAAAGTTTTTTCAAAGACGAAGTTGTGGATATGTTTATTAAGCAAATTATATTTTATTTTTAATTTTGTGTGTATTTGATAATCACATGAAAATCAAATTTTAATAATTAAGCAAAGTGTTCTTGATGTAAGTATAAGATTTTGGTTAAAATTTAATGTCTAAATTTGCTATTTTTAATGTGAATTTTCTTGCAAAACTACAAAGTAAATTTAGCAATTTTGAAACAGATAAAAATAAATTTATCTATCGCGTTAGTATATCAAAATTTTATCACAGACAAAAATGGCATAGAATAGGATTATAAATAAAATTACATCAAGTGCAGGTGATATGGTAATTCTGTGCTAGTCCAGCTTCAGTGAAGATGGGAGTGGATACATTTTTAAATGTGTTCGTTTGTTATGAAAATATTAATAAATCAGTGAGAATGTCACTTTAGTTTACCTAAAATTATACAAATAGAAAAAAAGTGCTAAGTAATCTAATTACAAGGAAACATTCCGACTAAAACAAAAAAAGCTCAACATTGCAGAAATGTATTAAAATTCAAATAAATGCTTACTTTTTAACATATTTAATTATTGTGGTAAAATGGTTACTGCAATTTATTTTGCAGTAACTCATGCTTAAAATAAAAGAATTTAAATAATCTGAATGATGTAAACCCAGGGACACTGTAACCTTTCTGCCAATAGAGTTACAGTCTAAATCCTTCATAACTAAAACGTTAAGTTAATTATACAGCAGGAATGTGGAATGTAATCTAATATTAGTAGAGAAATGTAAATAGAATTTTACACAAATAGTATTTTGTAATTTTGCATGTGCATGTGTATTTTTATAAATTAATCATTTTGAAAGGTCATTCTTTACGTAATTAGTTATAAAATTAAACATGTTTCACTGCTTATAAAAATATACTTAACACGTTAATACATTATTGATCACCTAAGCCTAAAAAATGAAATATCTCCTAGCTTATTACATATAATATAGTTACTATTTTTTGATTTAATTATAAATTATAAATTGAATGTTTTGCATTTCGTTATTTGCAAATGAATGTTTACAAGTCATAAATGATCTCGCACAATTTCTGCTCTCGTAGAGTAAATAAATATTAAATTACTACATCTGTGTTTATTTTAGGAAACGCTTACTTATTTTAATAGATTCGAATTTTACATGGACAAAAACTTTAAAACAAGTGATTCAATAATAAATTTAACCTTATTAAAATTACGAACAAAACTGATTTGCATTGTAAAGTTTTCTAATAAATTCTTTATTTTAATTTTAAAAATTTCAAAACAAGCATTTTTCAAATTTTTTGATTTATCAACAAGTTTCATTATTTTTTAGAATTACATCCTAGTTAATAGAATAATTACTTTCATGTCACCTACAATGTAGGTTGAAATTTGTTAGTAATATAAAAAATTATAAATGGGTTCGTTTCGAGATTTTTTAAAAAAATAGAGAATTATCGAAGCCACATTTTAGAAGGTTAAATGAAAAAATTCAAATGTCTAATAAACTTTGCTTGCAGGAAGTATCTTTTTTTAATAACAAGCCTGCTAGCTCAAAAATAATTTAATTTGGAAGTTGTAATTTTATTATTAGTAGAGGATTTTAATATCTATTAAATATAATTTTTATTAGTCAATTTATTTTATCCATTTAATCTTATAAAATGTGACTTCTGCAATTCTTTACATTAGTTTAAAAATCCTATTCTAAGCTTAAAGGCAAAATAGAATTCAAGGATAAATATAATACACAAATCAATAATAACATTACCAGAATAAAAGAAAATATTAACTTATGCTAAAATTAAATTTGCATTTCCCTAATAGTATCATATTTTATTCGTAGGAAATTCGACATTCCAGTTGTATAATTAACTAATTCTACTTTACATTTTAAGGATTTAGACTGTAACCAGGTGGGAGCAAAGACTGCCTGAATGTGTCAATTTCTGTCTCTGATAGTACAAAAATAACTGTAAGTTCAGGCAAGATTACAAAATTATTTATAAGACAAGAAATAAAATATTGTAAACCAAATTTGTAAAAACTTAGATAAAAGGCATGTCTTAAATCACTATTTGACTACAATTGTGATACAGTTCTTAAATTACAAATGAAATACAGAAATTGCTCCTTTAAATTAAAATTTACATTGGATAGGCATAATTCAAACGTGCAAGGAAATTCGTTAGTAACATGAAGTACCTGCATACTTCTAAAAGAAAAGGGGAGATTTTTATGTAATCTATCTATGAAGAAAAATAAGGCTACAATAATAGGACCACTAAACCTTTTCATATTTAGTCCAGTATTTTTTAAATATTTTAATATCTTCCAAAAAATGTTTCTGTTAACTCTGTAAAATAGTCTGGAATAATGTCTTTTAAGTCTTTACCACAAGAAAAAATTGACGTTCGGCAAATGATTTTTAAGTTTACGGAAGAGATAACAGATAAGAATATTTCAATGTAACGAAACTAAAGTCAATGATTATTTCTTAAACTTTTTGTGTACTTTGTAATTGTGGAGTAGCATTGCCTTCTGAGTAAAATTTTGAGACTTTTTCACCTATGAAATGGCTTTTAAATATTTAGCTGTTTCCTTATACACATCTACATTGATTTGCAGGATTCTTTCAGTCTCCCAGAATATCATAGC